>PVKB01004049.1:0-162101 GCA_004027205.1 Ctenodactylus gundi
TTAGATGGGAAAAGAATCTGGGAATGGGGAAGGAAAAGAAGGGACGGAGGATAAAGAATGATTAGGACTCAATATGAATATATGAATATTCACCAGTTATCCAAGTTGAATCTAAGTATTATGCATCACAAATGTATATTAATAAAACAATTATGAAAAATTACAAAGAGAGATAGACAGGCACAGATGCACATAGAGTGAGCAAAGCAAAGTAAATAAGACACTTCGATTTTATTCCATGCGTGTTGAAAAGAACTTGAGTGGCCTTTCCTGAAAAAAGTGGTAGGAATGATGTGAGAGCTAATTGATTTTTTATTTTTTAATTTTTTTTGAAATGTTGTGCAATGAACCCAGGGCTTTTGCACAGACCTATATATTCAACTCTTTTCAGTTTTTAATTTTGAGACAGGGACTGCCTAAATCACAAAGTTGTCCAAGGTGGGCTTAGACCTTTGATCCCCCTACTGTAGGCTCCCAAAGTTCTGGGATTATAGGCCTGAGCGTCATGTCTGACTTACATGATGTTTTTAACGAACCATTCATTCTATATTTTGAGATGAAGAGCCGATTGGGAGTAGTGCATACAGAGAAATAGATTATAAAAATGATTTTTTGCTTTTCTAGTTGCATCTGATGGAGATAAAGTCAACCAACTTGAGACATTAGGAAGAAAAGATTGTCAGTGAACAGCGTTGGAGAGCAGTGCCAGTTACAACGGAGAGGTCTGTGGCTTGAGAACCTGGAGGAAGATGTACTGAGCTTTTGAGAAACCAAGGCTTCCCCTAGCATGTCATTGAAGTTGAAATGCCTTTAGCCAAGCCTGTGCAAGGGTCTGGGAAGTAGCTGGATGCGTTAGTTTGGGATTCTGGTGAGAGACCACATTTGGAAACACTGATGTAGATGCCATGAGTGTGTATTGAAAATAAATGTGTATTAATACGGAAATAGTGTATGCATATAAGTAAGGATACTAATAATATCACATTACTGACTTGCTCAGGTCAGGTTCTTTACAATGGTCTGAGAACCACATGGAATCAATGCCTGTCCTTCCCTAACTCTCTGACCTCAGTTACCTTCTCCACACCAAATTCTCTGCCTTTCCTGAGAATGCTAGGACCGCCCTGGCACCAGCCAACTGCCCCGGCTGCGCTGCCTGCCTGCGAGTGTCTGCTCCCCATACGGCTACCTGCCTTGTTACTATGGATTTTTTGTTATTTACCTTGCTAATACCGTCTTCTGTGAAGACCACGTTTAAGACTTCCCGCTTTTCCTGCCGTATGTCTTTTCTTGCAGGTTCTAGCAAACACTGCTCAAAAACAGTGGAATCCGCCTGCCTTCCAGCCTGCAAACACAACTGCCACTTCATATAACTGGCATCATATGTAAGATTAACCTGATTTTGTGTATCTGTAAGAATTTTTATCAAAAAAGAAACACTACAGAAATAAAGTGAGATGAACATATACTTATTAAAATTTTTTGCTGTATGCTAGTGGTCAGGAAGTTTTGTTTTTTATGGCTTTGTTAATAAAATGAATGTATGGCATAGCCACGTGGTGTCAGAAAGTAGGATTTTTTTGACAAAAGCACATATATTTATTCTTCATTTTGAACCACAATTTGTGGATCACTTTTTTACAGTTCTGAATAATCTATGTTTCCTCAGAGAATATTACATCGGAAAATTCATATGTATGAGACAATATGTAACAGACCTGTCCTTCTGGCATATTTGATACATGTTACTATGTCTGTTTCCACTGATGAGGCCTGTTGTCACCCGAGGTAACTGTCTCTCTTGGGTCACTCTCTGAGTCTCGAATGTTTCTTTTCAATAGTAGGTAATATCCACTATGTACCATTAAACTGTGCTTTGCATTTTCTTCGTGTCATTCTACGCATAATGCAGTAATATCCTCAGTATTAATGTTTTATTTAATGTTTATTAAAATTTATATACAGCAAAGTTCACTCAGTGGTGTTTAGCTGTATAGGTGTGACAAATGTGATCTGTCAACCATTCCCATTAAAATTGAAAATAATTTCATCATTTTCAAAAGTTCCTTATGTTGTGTCTTTGTAGTGAAGCGCTCTTTCCAATCTTTCATTACTAATTTTAATCTTGTATTTTAAACTTCTTTTATCTATGAGTGGAATATAGGTTTTTTTCTGTTTTTTACTATCATACAGACAAGGAAGATTACTGGCAGGTAGTTGTTTTCATGGGACCACTAAAAACTTTGACCTCATCTGAGGAAATCATTCATTATAAACTGTATCCTTCAGCCTCATCACCTTCACATACTGTGCCTTGATCAGACTGATGGTCTCTCAAAGCTATTCACACACCCACACACACACACATACACACACACACACCCACACACACACACACCATGTGTTCCTACAGAAATGTTAAAAATCTGAATTCAGATGGACGATATGGTGAAATTTGCCCTTCTTTTGTTGAACAGTTGTACAAACATGAGCTCTGTGCTTCAAATTGTTGGTTTGACAAGAACCACCAGGAAATTAAAATATCTATTTTATCTATTTAGGATGGCAGGTTGGCAGGGTAACAAAAACTCATGACAAAAATAAAGTTTGATTCTGCTTTGAAACACATTGATTTCTTGAAATATTGAAAGACCTAAGCCTGATTATTAGAACAACTATTCATGTTCTGTCTTTGTAGGAGCAACCAGAAACCAAAGTCCATCAACGTCAGGAAATTTATGTCACTTGAGAGTTCAAGAACTCCAGCCTCAGATATCATAAACCCTAACTAGAACTTGTATGTTAGTTTCTATAATGATGCCTTAGATTATCTGTTTTATTTGTATTGATCTAGGTCTTTGATCATTACACTACAAACTCCATTTCTGATAGTTCAGATCTTTGTCCTTGTCAGATTCTGAACTGAATAAAATTTCCAAGTTTATTATCCTCTAAGTACAGTCAAAGTCTGTATTTTCAAAACAGTAGACAGTTCAGATTGGCAGAGGACACTTGAAGACAGGAGACAGCGGGAGACATTTGCCAGGAAGAAAGCTCAGTCAAGCAGACACAATGAACCATCAGGCCCAATGCAGAGGACAGGACCAGCCAGAGAACACTTAGTTGAGTGAAATAACATCTTTAGATCTGGCTATTAAAAGTATCTTTGCAATTCTATTGAATTAATTGGTTTTAGATCAGGGGAGCAAACTAGTACCAAAGGAAGAGGGAAAGGCCATTTTCAAGTGACAAGAGAAAGCCTCAAATAAGGTCTAGTAGTTAAAGGAGTGAACACAGACAGAACACAATATATCCATTAGTAAGGTCAAGAGCGTCATTTTGAGTGATTGAATGAGGATTGAGATTAGTGACTTGAGGAAGGGCACGATGACAAGAGTGTTCCTGCCTTAGATCCCCGGTGGATACAGAGCTAGCCTCAAAGTGCAGAACACAACCACTATTAAGAGGATTCTTGGGAAAACAGCTCAAACCAGCTGCAAGAAAGAACTCCATATGTGGTACGTGAAAACATCACAGAAAGAAACAGTGGCAAAAATCCTCAAAACCATCCACGTAATTTGTATTTTTGAATTACATAAAAGGCAACCACTTTAATCTTTCTTTGTCTTTGGATACCACCAACAACTGTGAGCTGGTTTGATGTAAGAGAAGAAAACTTTTATGTTGTATAACAAGTACTAGGAATAGTCTCCGTATCACTTACAGAAAAATCTGCTGGCTGAATTTTCAAACTCACTACATATATTAGCAAGATACGTCTCCGTTTTCCATCCTCCACTAAGCTGATTTAATTACGTGTTCCGCTGCCAAATAGCACTATATTGATTTTCAATCAGGCCTGATAGTAAATGTTAATTATACTTTTTCTAAATTTCTTGGAATTCTTTTACATTCGTTGTTTCCCATGAAGTTCACTATGGAATTGTATTAAATTAGTTCTTAATTTGATAAGATCTAACATTTATATGATGTCCACTTTTCCCATCTTGGAACATAAGCATCTTTTTATTTATTTATGTGTGATATTGTATTTTTAGTTTCTTCACAAGAACTTTAGAAAATCTTGCTAAATTTGGTTTTTAGTGTCACAGTTTCTGTTGCTTTGTAAACATGATTCTTTTCGATGATTAAGCAAAAAATGCCACGATAAAGAAATGCAGCTTTTTGTATAAATAAATACATATGTATGCATAAAAACATTGGTGTTATTAAAGTTTCTAATAACACATAATTATTCTTTAGTGTGATTTTTTGAAATTTTCCAATATGCAACCATTTGTAAAAATTACATTCATTTTCTTATGTAATAGAAGGCATGACCTTTTAAATTTGGATGGCTAGTTTTCTTCAAAGCCTCACTGTATTCTTCTGAATAACACAGCTAGCAAAAACTTTCTGCAGCTTAAATAAAATGCTTTTAGTAATAATACCGCTCTTACTTACCACAAAAAATGCAATTTTCAAAGCTTCTTGATATTACTATGTTAGGATGATATTTGATTAACAATAACAATTTTCTAATTTTGCGAAGTGCGCTTTCACATCTAATTGACGTAAGACATTGTCCAAAAATATTTTTTAATTAGATCATGGCCTTTAAAGAAGTATTTTTTCTATCAGAGATAAATACACCTGTTCTCTTAACAAAGAACGTGACTTTATCATCAAGAACAAGAAAATATGTCAAAAGATCAACTGTATGCCTGGGTCACTCTGCTGACAAAAAATAAGTGTCCTCAAATCTGAGACCTCATGTATCTAAAGCAGAAAAACAAAAACACGAAGCTAAGCACCCACAGTCACTTCTGTACACACCCAAATACATTCTTGTTTTTATAAATGCTTTTTTTATAAATAAGAAAATTCCGAGTTTGGGGAATTAAAATATTTACCCAAAATTATATAGCCTGAGAAGTAAAATCCAAACCTAGTCTCTAGGACTCAAGAATTGTGTAAGAAATAATCCGTTCACCACAGTAAGCCTGAGCGAAGTAGGGTGTTCCATAAACAAATTTAAAAGTTAGCTGTGGTCTAGAAATGAAATTACAATTTGAATACTGGCCCACGCCTAAATATTTGTACCTTCCTTTGCACTCTACACCTCTGAGATTCGGAACAGCTCCTTTCCCCCAAGAACTCAAGCAGCTTTTAAATTGCCTTCAAAAGTTCACCATGGCTTTTCCTACTTTACTTATGTAAGATGCAATCCACTTGGTCCTTCAATTTCTTGGTGGAAGCTGCTGTACCCTGGTTTCTCTGGCCTGCCTGTCAAGAAGCAGCACACAGTATCTACTAAAACTGCACGGGGGAAAATACTCTACTATGTGACAATAGTGCTGACCCATGTTTTTACAAACCAAAAACCTAGGTAGCTTAGATTAACTTAGCAGACGAACGCACACCTTTGCTGACTAGTATAAACCATATTTCTAAACCAAAATTCTTTACTTAGATGTGCTTTGGTAGCTTATCCAGGGCTTTTCCCAAGAATTTTTAACAAAATAATATGAAGAAAATATTACTTCTCCATTTGGCCAAAATTAAAATCTCTTCAGTAATTTTTTCTTGATAATTTTAATAAGTAAAACAGTAAAGGACTTTAACTATATGTCAGGTTTTGAAATTTTCACTCCCAATTTTTGGATCAATGTATTGTTTGTGTGTTTTTACATTTTCAAACATATAGGATATCATCTTACTACTGGATATTGGTTCTATTATATTGTAGTCAACAAGCATGTTTAGCGAGCCCCAGAAAGCTTTAATATCCATCTGTTCACAAACAAGCACTAAATGTTTTGGAAACTTAGAGGAAATCAATGAGATTCTCCAATTGTGGGAATCATTAAATTTTGTCAATAAATCTTACAATTCCTTTTCATTTTTAAAAAATTCTGTGAATGAAGTGCTAAACTCTCTGAATTATGACATAGATCTTTATAGATAATTCTTAATATACAAAAAACATGGAAATTAAGTTTAAGGTAGACTAGTGATATCAATGATATCAAAAGAAATGATGAGAAAAGCCAGATTTATAAAGATTTTAAACCACTCTAGAGGACACAATCCTTGTATTTTCAATAAATCAGAGTAGGATTAAGGGATTGCTTCAGATTTAGAGATTTAAGAGCTGTAAAAATAACATGCAATGTATTTCCTCTGATTGTGTTCTAGTTTGTAAATATGATTGTAAAGTAAGCTTTCAGGGTACTCGAGAAAAAATTTAATATGATTAGGATATTAGGTAAACTTGTAATCTATAAGACTAGAAAAGAAGTTTTTAAAATGGCATATATGATTTTTAAGAATACATGTGCTCATTATAACATATATCATGTGTGCATACAAATATTTATATAATACCAGAATTTAGAGAATTTGAAATTCAAGTATTAAAAGTGATAGTCTAATAAACAATGGGCGATGGGTTTTGTGTTAGTTCGTTATCTGCGTTTGCCTGTTACAATAGTGCCCATTTACTCTTTCCGAAATGATAAGAGTATTTGAATGTTAGGGTAGGATTGTTGGTTTTTACAAATAACTGTTGAAATTTGCTCAAGTAGTACAAATGCATGAGATGAAAATCTTGCATTTATAATTGTAACATTTTCATTATAATTTATATCTTTAAGACAATATTTCTATGTATGTAATGACCCTGTATCCCTAAACGTGTTTTTGGCTTCAAGACATTAAATCAATCAATCAATCAACCAAAGTACAGTTGTTTTTGGTATTCCTCCTTATCATCTTTTATTCTGTTTTCTCACATACTAATATTATAGGTGTGTCAGCTGGAAATGCCACAAATCTGCATGCTTATAGAATTCCACTTAGCAATCTGTCCTTTAAACTATGAGTTCAACACATTTAGATATAATAATATCACTGTCAGGATTCATTTATTTCATTTTGACATGGTACTTTTATTTTTTGTTCAGAATTACTACATTTTTTCCCTGATGGCATGAACAAGTTAAAGGTTTTTCACTCTCTTTCATTATCTGTCATTCCTAGATGGGGCATTGTATATTCTCTATCTCTCTGGCTATTGCCATTTTAATTTTGATCTCATATACAACTGAAGTCTAAAATAATTATATTTCTAAGAGCTGAGAGTAGGGACCTCAGCAGTTAAAATGCTGGCCTGGCAAGTACAAGGTGCAGAGTTAGATTCTCCTACCCCAAGTAAACTGAGCAAGGTGGTCCATTCCTGTAAACTCAGGTCCAGCTTGGGCTACATAATGATACACTGTCAGTTTAGAACCAGCCTGGACAAAATTATATATATATATATATATATATATATATATATATATATATATATATATATAAAATACACAACATATATAATATATAAATATGTATTATATATAACATATATATTTTATATATTACTTATTTTTCATTTTTCCCCATTTTATTGATATGTATATGTGCAAAATTTAAGCTAAGGCTCAACCCTATTATATATACAATTTAGATTGTATATATAAAAGATATATAGAAATTTCACAAGATCAGAACAAAAATCTCAAAAATGTTTAATCTCTCTAATCATCATTCTTACTCCTCTGTCATGTGTCTCCCTTTTAATCTCAGAAAAGACTTTTGCTTAATGCAATCATTATTTGTTCTGCTCATTCATATTACTTTTGCTTACTAATCTTCTCATACTCCTCCTTGTCTCTTTTCATCAATCTATCCTTTACATAAATCAGGTGATGTGTTGCCAAACTTTATATGAAAAGTGTTTCTTTGTATCCTTTTGTTAAATAATTATTTCAATTTCAGGAGAGCATCACTCTTTATCAGTAATTAATTTATTATTTGTCAGTAAGGAACTTCATTGTTTCCACTTTAATTTTTGGTGCTGAGAAGGTGACCTGAGTCTAACAGTAGTTTCTGGATAAAGCATATTAGGCACTTTTATTTCTTGCTTTTATTTTTGGCATTAATCAGTAGCAAAGTTAAATCATTAATCCTGAATTATTATTCTTGAAACAATTCACATATTTCAGCCATTTAAAAATTCTGTGTCTTTACATCTCTTTCTATTCTCTGTTGTCATTTAGATCTGTGAAATATGTAATACAGTTTCATACTATGTGTGTGTGTAACATTTTTTTCCCTATTCCTGTATGAAAGTTGGATTTTACCTCATTTGTTTAGATCTATTTTAGGTTTACTAGTTTTGTCTTCTACTATGTTCAATGTTTGTATAAAACGCATCTGATACTTTTCGTTAATGACATTTCAATGACTAATTCTTTCCTGTTCATAGCTTTTGTTTTGTTCTGAGATTTTTTAAAGAGCACTTTCTCAAGACAATTTTTGCTCTTCGGATTTTATGGCATACAGTTTTTTTTAAGTATTTTATATAATTTAAGTTCTGTATTTTGATATTGGACATGTCAAGGCCTGCATCTTTGTTAGATTATAATAATTATCCATATAAAATTTTCTCTCCTTTTTAATGTATATTTGTGTGCATTATTTAGAATTCTATTTACTAGCCTGAAATTTTGTCCAAATTTTGTATTTGGTTTTTCAGGGACCTGAAGGCATAGTTCCATCGTTAGAGCACTTGCCTAGGAAGTGCAAGGCACTGAGTTTGATTCTCCAGCATCACATATAAGCTTGGTGTAGCGGTACACCCTGTAACCCAGCACTGGAGAGATTTAGACAGGAGGATTGCTGTGAGTTCTAGGCCAGCCTGGGCCATATAGTGAGTTCAGGACCAGCCTGAACTATAAAGTGAGAACTTATTAGCTTTAAAACTATATAGTTAAAACATTTTTTTTTTTGAAATGGGTCTTTGTCTGTAGTCCATCCCAGTCCTGAATTCAATATATAGCCCAGGCTGTCCACGTACTCATGGAAATCTTTCTTCCTCAGCCTCTCAAGTGCTGAAATTACACGCGTGCGCCACCAAGGCGGGTGGATATGTTGTTGAGGAATGAAAGCCAGACCCTTGTGCTTGCTAGACAAGCACGTTAACTACTGAACTAATCCTTCAGCCCCTGAATTTTGTTTTTAACAAGACCTTAAAGTTTTTCTTTGATTATTCAATAGAATTTTTCTTATCTGGATGTAATTTTTATTTATCCTTTGTTTTTTGAATTATCTGTACTTCTCATAATTTTAGTTCTCTATATTTTCTCCTATGGTTTAGACGTGTCTTTAAAAATGCATTTTTTAAAAGTAATACTTTATTTCATATGAAATTCTGACATCATATTACAGGTCCACGAAGTTAAAATTTGGGTTTTATTATATTTTTAGCATTTATTATAGAATATGTTGAAGTTTCTTCAAATGTTCTGATTGCAGAATTCTAGTTTTATTCTCTTTTTTTGCTTCTCTTGATGTATTCTATTATTTCATGCTTAATATTTTTAGTTTCTGCCTTTTGCCCTCAAAATAATACTAATTAACACTAAAATAAAACAAAAACTTACAGATTTAGTTTATGTGCTGCAAACTATTTGGTACAAGTATATTGATCTTTGTCAATGATTAAAATGTTAATTTGTTCTTTCTGCAGGCAACTGAAGTTTCTTTTGTTGCTATGCTTAGTGCCTTAAATCATTATAAATACAATGGCTTATAAAAATGTAGGAGATAAGAAATCGGCTAAAATGAGGTCTCAGCATGAGACAGATGCTCCAGTGGAAGACAGAACACAAAGAAAATGACCTTTCACCTATAAAAAAGAGTAGGACACCGCCCCATCTCTTTTCTTTTTCTCTGTTTCTTCCGTATTCCAAGAATCTTATTGTCAAAATCAGATTGGCCAGAAGACCAAGGGCACCATAACCAGGAGAGCTGGTGGCAAGTTATCTCCAAGAATAAGCTAAATGATTACTGACTTATTATTCATAAAGAAAAAAATTCTTTATAAAAATGCCATCCTCACAATCAATGAAAATACCAGACCTTTGCTCATTACGAGGACTCAGTGTTGTCCTGGCCTCTTCCTGTGTGGGGCAGAGACAGGCCGTCTCATCTACTAACGCTGTGTCCACCAACCCTGCTGCAAAACAGCCTGTGTCCTCGTGGGCTTGCTTTCATCCTGTTGCCGCCATGTCAGAAGATCCTGTCTCAGTCATTAAGTAGGGATGAGTTCCTTCTCCAAGCTCTAGGACACATGTTTTCCAGCTTCAAAGGCCACCTTTTCTCCATTTTGGTCTTGAACCTCCTTGCTTTCTTCATTTAAACACCTTTATGATTACATTGGATGCTCTCATACAATCCAGGACAGCTCTACATCTCAAAAACCCTGACCTAATCACATCTGCAAAATACCTTTGCCATATATGGTAATAAATTTATAGGGAAACACGTTCCAGGGGTTCACAGACATGTGGGAGGGCTTTATTTAGCTTAGCATAATTCATATCTCTTTTATTTTTTCATTTTCATTTTTTCCAAATTCTTTCAACAAGACAGAAATTTATATTCTTCCAATTCCTCACTCTTTCCTAGAGATTTTCACTTCTGACACTTTTAAAATGTGACTATTTTAATATACAGAGTTTCTCATCACCTTAGATTTTGTCATTCTTCTCAAAGTAAGCTTTAACGTGTGTGCCTTCTCAAATCCTCATTCTCAGTGAGGAGCTTACCTGTGCTAGTTCCAAGCCTCAAGGTTGTCTTTGTGGTTCCCTTCTCCAGGGAAATGAATTTGCAGCAAACCTGTCTTTCCATTAGCAGGTCAGGATAACAGGGCTAATTACCCATTTCCTGCAGGCAAGGGACTAGAGCCAGCTCCTAAGTTCAGATGTTTTTGCTGCATGACTGTTGCACTTTCAGAAGTCTCCTCATTGCTGATTTTTGAAAGACCAGCTACTCCACATTAGGATAGAGGTTTCATTTAAAATCGCATCATTATTCATTATATATAGCAATGTCCACCTGTTCACTTTGCGGAGAAAAGCATCACAAATAGACCCCTCAGCTCAGTTTCCTGAAGGATACCTTGCTGAACTTCATTACAATTTCTCTCATTTCCTTATCCAAGACATTTATATGAAAACCTTGGGGAGTTCTAATGATTTTGGATTTTTTTAAGCTGAAAATCTGAGGCACAAAACAAATATTTAAAAATTTCCCAGCTGTCAGTAATCACAACGCACTTTCCTGGGAACCTCGAATAAACATTTTGGTTTGGTGTTCTAATTACCTTAACAAAACATCCCAATTAACAAAGCAATCCATAAGGAATTGGGGTACTTCTACAAGTTACTGCTCATTTTCACTCTGCTCAAGTCAAGCAGAGAAGGAAAAAGGATCCATAAAAGACCAGGATGCAGGAAGAGTCTGAATTTGACAGTCCCTACACAGAACTTCCTCTGTGCAGCTGACTTTCAGGGCCAACAGTTACAGCTGTGTGTAGACTACACTTGAGATTTACCAGGAGGTGTGGTGCTGCAAGATGGGCGTTTGTAAGAAACAGCCTGTCCAAAAAGTGCTAATGATGCAATTTCCTTTCAACAGATTTATTTGGCCACAGCAAAGAATCCTACCTACTTAATCTGAATTTCAAATTATTTGTTTTCCCACTAAACATACTTTTAAAGAAAATCAAAGCAATTCTATATGGAAATTTTAAACTTTGAGATGCTTATGACTCAGACTTTCCTAACATTATCATAACAACTTTAATAGAAGATATTTGTATGTTACTAGATTATTTAGACATATATATGACTTTTGAAATGAGATGAATATTTAAAGAAAGTGTTCTTCACTTAATTGTACATATACGTAGGAATATATGTACACATACTTTCAGTATAGAATGATATATATATATATATATATACACACACACACACACACACACACACACACACCCCTACACAACTACACACAAACTTAAATATATGGCTAATACTAACCACTATCATGCCTGTCTATTCATCCACACATTAATCCCTGTTAAAGGTTAAACTTTTCATTATTCCTATGATGGAGTCAAAAGAAAAAAAAGAAAAACCAGACATAGGGAAGAAAGAACTCAAAATCACTAAGGAATTGTCTTAGTGGAAAATAATCATTGGTCAATAAATAGAGAGTACTTTGGACTCATTCCTTCAACTTTTTACTGCAAGTGAAACATTGATTTAGACCACCACCTTTATGCATTCCTCTTTCTCACTTTCATAACCTTAAAAGCTTTGAAAGATTGCTATTATATTTAAATATAAGCAAGCTAAAATCAGAACCTGTAGGAGCACTGTGAACACAAGTGTCAACTCTATTAGCTCCTTTGTTTATTTTTTAACTTACTATTTGTTTTCTGGTTGTTAATGTGTATATGATCAGAAGGGACAAGAGCTGTCTCCACAGCCATCAGCTGAGTGAGGCAATACTTAGCAAAGAGTTGGGGTGTTAGGATGATGCACTACAAAAGAGTAACAAGGGCATGAGGTACATTCTGCATCAACAGTGACAGAGACAACATTGCTAAGGGCATTACTTTGAAGAATGCTTATGTCACATAATCCTGTAATCCTATATGTCGGGAACCCTTCTCCCTACTTTTTTTTTTTCTGACACAAGGTCTTACTCTATTGTCCAGGATGGTCCTGAACTCACTGGGTAACCCAGGCTGGACTTGAACACATGGCAATCCTCCTGCCTCCGTTCCCCTACAGCTGGAATTGCAGGTGTCTGCAACCATACTCAGCTTCTCTAAGCTTTCTAGTTCGAGTTTAACATGTTTCAGGATTTCTTTGTGAAACAGCATAGCTAAAATACACCAATATACCAATACACCAATTTTCCCATGACTTAGCACATTATAGAATATACACATATTATATATATATAATATATATATATATATATATATATATATATATATATATATATATATAATAACTCCATCAATATACAAGAAAATAGTCAGGAGAAAGGCTGTATGTGAAGAAAGATATTAAGCCAAGAGCATAGAAAAAATAAGACAAATCCACTTCAGCATTTCTTATGGCTCCACTCATGAATACCACATCGATTCCTCATTAAAATAGTTACATTAGTTGGATTATACAAAGAACACATGAATATGCAGAAGCATGGAGTTAAAGAGATGTTTCCAGCCATCCAGGAGCTGTGATTTCATACTTCCCTTCCACTTAGACTGTGACTCATTGCGAGTCAGGACCAGGAGCTTGTTAGTCACCAGCAGAGTCCTATTTCCTCTGGATGTTTTATAGGACCTTCTACACCTCTGCTCCATTTATTTTAACTCCTTCCAGTAAGAGATATAATCCTTTAGGCTTGGGTAAATAAATGATATGACCTCATTTCTTAGAGTCATTTGCCTTAAATCACTGTCTTTATTGTCACGAGGTCGGTTCCCTGGGATTTGCAGAGGCTTTGCTCCAATCACCTGTACGGGACCTACTCTTAAGTTTCAGTTTCCTAGATCCTAGCCGAGTATTATCACGCTAGTTACATTTCCTTAGCCTGAACTATATTCTTTGAAACCAGTCTAATAGCATATACTCCATAGGGGTATATCATTTATATAAACTCCAAACATGATTTCTCAATTAAAATAGAAAAATTAAGGGTATGCATATCTTATCATGCCATCCCTCTATGATTACAGCCATAGCATTTTAGGCTTGACTTTGGCAGCCTCGTGGCCACCCTCAGGCATGTGTGAGAATACAGTCTCCACAGGCCTGTTATAAAAAATACTAGGAAGAGACATAGGAAGAAAGAAAGAAAGAAAGAAAGAAAGAAAGAAAGAGGAAGGAAGGAAGGAAGGAAGGAAGGAAGGAAGGAAGGAAGAAACTTACCTTTTGTTGAAGGACACGAACTTTATTCATTTATTTATGTCTGTTTTTATTTTTTTATCTTTTATTTTTTTGAAACAGGGTCTTGCTCTGTAGCCCAGGCTGGTCCTGAACTCACTATAGAGCCCAGGCTAGCCTTGGACTTGGCAATCCTCCTGCCTCAGCCTCCTAAGTGCTGGTATTGGAGGTGTGAGTCACCACGCCCAGCTTGTGTCCTAATGGGGAATCAAACCCGGGGCCTTCGGCTTGTATTTATTGATTGAGAGAAAGTTGCTGTATAGTCCAAGGTGGTATTGAACTCATTACATAGCTCAGGCTCACCTGCAGCATAAGGAAAACTTCCTGCCTTAGTCTCCCAACTGATGAGAATCCAGGCATATGCCACTACACCCAGCTGTTACGCGTTGCTAAAGGATCAAATCCCAGGGCCTCTTGCTTCCTTGGCAAGTGCTCTAATCACTGAGTTATGCTTCCAGCCCCAGGATATAAACTTACTGAAATGGTATTTTGTGTCAATTACATAAACTAAGACAAGTTGTCATGGCTGAGCCTCAAGCTATTTTTCTGCAAACTCCAGTGTTACCTCCAGGGCTATTCTGAATGGGTTGTCTGGGTCTGCCTACCTCTCATACAATGTTTAGCCTTTGAGTAATTCTTCAAAACAAATCTAATTAATCACTGTTTTTTATTTTAATGATTTGCTTGGGGTATGTGAGTTACTGCTTTAAAGATGTTCTTGAGTTAATGTTCTAAATGTTTAATTTGGTCTCCCCAGATTTA
Organism: Ctenodactylus gundi; assembly: GCA_004027205.1. NCBI lineage: Eukaryota > Metazoa > Chordata > Mammalia > Rodentia > Ctenodactylidae > Ctenodactylus > Ctenodactylus gundi. The sequence continues at coordinate 14,616 of PVKB01004049.1, forward strand.
GAACTGGCTTGTCCTACAGAATTTGTCGTATCGTCATCTATGTTTCACTCTGGTGGGTCGTTTCGTTTTCCTAACCACATGAATGTCTGTCTGGACTTCAGATCTGGCTTTCACTTAATCTCCTCGCTTTACCGTCAATTTCTAATACACATACATGCATAACTAATAATCACTCAATTTCAAGTTTCAGTGTAAATGCGAGCATCCTGGATAGCTGTACCTCTGCCTATCAACGTGCTTACCTCTGCTTACAAATGTATGTGTCCATCCGCACACTTATCTTATACTGGACCACAGCGTAGGGTCCCCGTGCTGTAACTCCTGTGCTGAACTCAGCCTTTTTCACACACAGAGCTGGGCTCTCTGTATATGACTTGGGCTGACAGAGAGCTATTTGTTTATTCCTTCCCAGCCTTGGTAACCTGACTTCTCAGGCCAACACAACAACTTTGCAGTGCCTGGAAGTCGGCTAAGTGACAATGGCAGCCCTGACCTCCAGCAGGGACCTGTCTCCCTTAACCTATAACCATGCACCTGCTCTTTGAACCTATCAAGCAACTCTGATTTGTCCTCTTCTGCCCAGTCCCTGACCTACATGTCCACCAAATAGCCCAATCCCTGACTCTCATGCTGGCTAATCCGTCTATGTTACATAAAAACTCTGCTCACAGTATAATCAGCCTTTTTGCCATTTTGTGTCCTCTTTTTCTCATCCCTTTCCCTCTCTTCTTATCCCCTTTTGCCCCTTCTGGTCCCATTTACCCTTTATGCCTTATACCTGGCTCTATGCCTGGACCCGTTAGCCAGGCCCAGGGTCATGGAGGACATTACTGGGTTATGGGGGAACATAATTAAAGCTATTGCACAAGCAACCAGTACCCAGGCTTAGGGTCAAGGGTGTAATAAACGTTTACTCTAAATTCTCTTCTGGATGGTCATATTTTTGGTTCTACTGAGCTCATTCTTTGACCTAACTTATAGGATATTGCAAATATCCAGCTGGATTTGTACTAAAACAATGACAACTTCCTACGATTTCACCTAGAACATCTTTGTTACCCTTAAGCTCCTTGTGGAAAGAATCAGGGTTTTCTTATTTATTATTATATCCTCAGAGCTAAGCATAGGGCCTGATACTCAGGAAGTTTTCTATAAATATTCTTTGAATTGATATGATTACACAGTAACAACAGTCACTATTGTGGAAATATCATTTGTTGGTTGTTTTACTGCCATAGTAACGATGTCATTAAAACCCAATCTTGAACAACAAGGCGTTATTTAGAAATAAATGACGGGAGAGACAAAGAACGATGCGACCGAAAGACAGGAATTCAAGAAAGAAGACAGGAAAAATGTGAGCAGGGAAACCAAATGAAGTACGATTACTACAAAAGTAGCTGGACCCTGCCTGGTGGGCCTATAAAGCCATCGTGCTGGGAGGCTGTGGCAGGAGCAGCGCGAGTTCCAGCCCAACCTGGACACCTTACCGACTTAGTGAGACTCCCTTTCAAGATCATAAATCAAAAATGGGGAGGGGAAAGTAGCTCATTGTGAAGGCCCTGAGTTCCGTCTGTACTAACAGCAATGAAAAAGAATGAAAAGGAGGAGGGAAGAGGCAGAGGGATGAAGGGGTAAAACTGAAAAGGAAGGGGTTCAGATACCTTGACCTTCATTTTCCTTGAATAATTTTATATCCATGAATTAAGGAATATGGGACATTGGTAATTTAGTTAACTTGTGTCATATTTTCAAGTCACGTTTTTTAATCTAACTCTTCTAGGTCCCAGTTCTGATCACTTAGTACACTGATCTTAATGTACTTCTCTTTTAAGTGACTCATGTTTATGAATTTTCATATCTTTCATTTCCAAATAAAATTCTATGTGGCACAGATTTAGTTTACGGTTTAGAATCTGTTGTTGCTTCCTTTACTCATTTCACTTGAATTTTATTTTTATTTATCATGGTGTTTTTATTTCTAGAGAGATTTGTCATCAACTAATTTTGAAGATTCTGCTTATATTTATTGATGTGCAAACTTCATGTCTCATCCATGAGTACCTTAAGTCAACTATCAATTAAGCAAATAAAGTAGGTCGTGCATTATGTTAGTATCAAAAATCTCATGCTATCATAAGCAATCCAAAAATGCACATTGGTATTTTATAGGATCATCATAGAAAGGTAAGAGAAAATAAATAAGATATCTAACAATTTTAAAAACACAGTGATTCTTACAAAAGTCATTTTAGTTTATCATTTAAAATAGCAAACATTTCATTTCAGATTATGCTGAAAAAAAGAGTAACTTGCTATGAAGATTGTAATTAATGCTAATTCACAAGGAACTATACACTGTTGAAGACTTTCTCTTCATTAACACATTTTTTGCTTTCATTTTCCATCTAAAAATATGAGAAAAATAAGCCCAAAACAGGGGTCTGTTGACTTTTAAATGGCGCCACTGAAGTAATAAATATGACAAAAATCACAATAGAAGTGATTGGATAATGGCTTACCATCCAGGTCATTCTCAGGGGTCTCAGCTGTATACCAGTTGGAAGGCGGCCCAGTGCCATTGACCGTCATGGCCGACACTTGGAAACTGTACTGACTTCCTTTCTCCAGTCCTGTGAAAGAATTTTCCACCGAGGGGGTGGGAGGAAAGGATAAGTTAATGAACATTTATTTTTCACAGGGTTTCAAAAGTTTCAGCAAATCTGTAACAATAGTTAACATGTTTTACACTGTTTGTGATTAATATGGTAATTATTATTTTGACTAAGTGACTAAAAATAGTACAACAAAAAATCAAATTATCTTTCATGTAATCTCATGTATTTTTTTCTAGTTTATAAAATTGCATCATTGAAAAGAGCCTCAGGACAGATGGATATAAAATATGAATGATGCAGAAATAATAAAAATATTAAGAATCTTTTTTCCTTGCTGTTCAGAGGAGCCCTCCCTTTAAATCAAGAACAGTCAATCTAAAATTTTACGTCTCCGTCATCAATTCAAGGCCAGTAATCATTATTTCTTTCTGCTTAGAAAGAAAAATCCATGGGCTGGAGGAATGCCTCTGTGGTTAGTGTGCTTGCCTAGCACGTGCTAAGTACCTGAGTTCGATTCTCCAACACCACATAAACTGGGCCTGGTGGCAAAGGCCTGTAATCTCAGCCCTCAGGAGGCTTAGATAGGACAATTGAAGATTGCTTTGAGTCCAAGGTCAGGCTGCCTGGGCTCCGTAATGAGTTCAGGACAAGGCTGGACTATACAGCAAGACACTATCTCAAAAAACCCACAAAAACAAACAAACAAACAAAAAGAAAACAAACAAACAAACAAACAAACAAAACCACTACACTTTAGCTGAAAATACCACAGTTTTTTTCTCTTGAAACTATCACTTAGGCATACTTGGTTTTGAATTGGTAGCCATTATGGAGACTAAGGAAGATCATGTCTTTATGTTATATTATTAGGGCTATTATGGTTTGAATCTGGAGTGACTCTGAAAAGTCTCATGCATTTTAATATTATGGACTGTCTATGGAACCATGTGCTGTTGGGAGATTGGGACCTAGTATGGAGGGGTGAATTACAGGCATGTAAATTAGGATTAAAGGTGTGTAAATTGGGATTAAAGGCATGTAGTGGCCACACCTTCCACACCTGGATCCAGGAGTGGCTGATCACTGGGAGGAGACCCGGAAGGACATATAAGCTGCTTTCTGCCTTCCTAGGACTTGGACTAGTCTCAACTAGACTCAACTTGCCTTCCTGTTTGTGATGTCGTGTGAAGCTGCCTCTACTTCTGCCTCTGCCATGTCCTTCGATTGCTGCCTGCGGCCCCTGAATGGACAGTGACCTTCTGAAACTGCGAGATAAAATAAAGCTTTCCTCCACTGAATTTGTGGATGTCAGGTACTGAGTCATAGCAACAAAAACGTAACTAAGACAAGGGCTTATTTCATAAGGCATATTATTCAGAGATATTAGGGCTTATTTTAGAGAGCACAAAAACTACAAGTAGACAAGAGAAACCTGTGAATCATTAGTATGCTATGTATAAATTTTTATGCAAATAAACTTAATCTTAAGATAGTTTTCTATCAAGACTTATCATTGCAACACAAATGATACTTGCCGGTGTTATCATTGTATCCAAAACTCGTGGTAAAATTTAACTGCCATTGTAGAAAGGGTAAAGAAATCTTTAAAAGGCAATTAGACCATGAGTGGGCCCTGCCATGGTGAATGGACTGATGCTGCGATTGTGAGCATGGGCTAGTCATTGCGAGACTCAATTTCTATTAACCAGGATGAGTTGAGCCCAATGTTGCTGGGGCTAGGACACCTACTTCTACTGCTACCTTCCATCCTGGATGACCTCTCCAGCTGCCAGCCACATCTTCCTAGATTTAGCTGCCTCTAGAAATAAATGATTGTTCATAAACTATCCATACTGTGCAATTCTATTCCACTACAAGAAAATGGGCAAGTTCTTCACCAAATGACCACATGACACTTTTGAAACAGAGAGAACCCAGGTTAAATTATCAAGTTCTTAAATTTTAAGACATTAAACCACCTCAAAAAATAAATATGAAGTATCTTTTTTTTCTTTTTCACTAACATGACATAGCTGCAAATATTTGAGACAAAAATATAAATGAAATACATTCTTGGGGGAATGATGCTTTACATCAACTTTCAAGGTCCACATCTGTAGATCTTTACACAGAAATATGATAAAAATGACAGGATAGTTCTGGATATTAATAGGAGACAATGTGATAAGTGATGGTGAGAAGACACTCACTAATATCAAGTCACAATTGTCTTGACCAAATCGTATTTTTAGAGAACCATTTGGTAAATTCGTCCATACAAATATGACCCCAACCAAAAACAAACAAACAAACAAACAAACAGACAAACCAAAAATGCTCTCCTGTAGAGGCTTCTTTTATAAAGAAGACCAAAAGCTCCATGCACTGAGAATGTGATCGGTGTTCTTTTTGTCTTTTTTTTTTAATTACTGATGTTTTAATTGTATTTCCACCAAGCCCACAAATGGAAGCTTCTAATATATGAAAAAAGTTCAAGGAAAACACTCATGATAAATCTATGAAAATGTATCAGTTATAGCATACTCAACACACAGGCAACAGTATGTTTTTAAAAAAAAAAACCATTCAACATTATCTAGGTGTCAAAACGAACATCCAGCTAGGGTGGCCATCCTCCAAAAGGCTTGTACTCATTGCAATTAGTTAACATGACATCGATCTATGGTTTGTCAATAACTTTTATCCTTTTAAAGGCACCCCTGTTGATTACTGAATCAGAAGGATTACAAGCTCTTCTGGGAAATTTAAAAAATAGGGAAATAATTCAGAGAAGAAATGCTTAGCTAATCATGGCAGCTTGTGATATTATAGGTGGTTTTAATAGTGTTCTAATTCATCAACTGTATACTCTTCTATGTTAGGTGGAGATTTAGCTTTATTTTTAATCAAGATGGATAACTAGTGATGTTAATATTTTCTGTTATAGCTTAGGCCTACAACATTCCACAAAAGTCTCATGTGTAAAGGGAGATTTTTGAAAGTTGACTGGATCATTGGGGCAATTTACCTGTCAGCAGGTTAGTGCACTGATGACTTTATGGCTGGATGTGCTGTTATGAAGATGGTCACCAGTGGCACCTGGTTTTTGCCTTTCCTTGCTTTCTTGCTGCTGTAGGGGGAGCATGCTCCCTTTGCCAGGTTTTCCCATCATGTCATTTCTACCATGGAGCTAAACAACCATGCACACACTGAACCCTCTGGGAACAGGGAACCAAAGTATAGGCCTCTTTTTTGAATTTCAGATGTTGATTATTTTGTCCCAGCTACAGCATGTAGCTACTACACTATCTCCAACAAGTGAATTGAAATACCACCTGCAAGTTTACATTACAGCTTAAGTAGGCTACAGTACTCACATATTCAATCAAATATTAATTGAGATTTGCAGGGAAATATCTTGTAATTAGTACATAGGAGCATATTAATTTGAATTTAGGATATTGTCCTAAACAATGTGATGGACCAGATCTAATCAGGATAATCAGCAGAGCTGAAGCATCACAGAAGCAGAGCTCCATCTATGAATGTCAGCTTCAACTTGAGGGACTCAGCCTGTGCGTTCTTATAGCCGCCTGTGATGTGTAGAATTCCCTTTCAGCCATCATAATTGCTTAAGCTCATTCTTCACACACACACAAAAAAAACTAGCATGATTTTTTTTTTTTTGCTAGTGGTATCCCTCTGTGATTTAATCTTGACTGATATATTCTATTTTATCACATGAATGGAAATCTTTTCGAATGCCAGATTCTGTTGCTTTAATTCACTTAATTTTAAAGCAAGTGATTATTTGAGCATAGATTTAAGCATTTGAATGGAATTTAGCTTGAAATAAAATATCTCCCTAGAAACTTGACAGGAAAATGTATCAAATGTTGATTTACATATATTAAATTCAGCATTTGACAAAGTATTCGTGCAATTTTGAGTAAAATAAAACATGCTGATATCTTAAAGTTACTTAGTGGCCCATCTACTGCTTTGAGTTTCTCCAACAGGGTTTCTCCTGGCCAGCGCAAGCTACTTATTGGGCTGTCCCCTTCACCAACCATCTGTAGGATTGGAGCTCATCATTTCTTTGCTATTATGCCATGACATGGTCGCACTCGATGTAGACTGGAGGCCTAGGTCATTCAATAGAGCATTTCTAACCTCTTTGAAGTAATATATTTTATTTTAATATCTTAAACTTTGCTTTTGAAACTTATTCTAGAATATAGCCGAGCTACTGAATATCCCTATTTATAAACACCAGAAATGAGGCTAACATAAAAAAATACTGCATATAAAATCCCACTGTAAAAGAAAATCCTTCTTTTTCTTCTTTTTTTTTTTTAAAGCAGGGTCTTTCTCTGTATTCCAAGCATGTTCTGAGCTGACTGTGCGGCCCAGGCTGGCACAAAACTCATGATAATCCTGCCACATCCTCCCCTGTGCTAGGATTACAGGCTTTTACCACCACACCCAGTTTATGTGGTACTGGGGAATTGAACCTAGAGCCTTGGACTTGTGAGGCAAGTGCTTTCTACTAAGCTATTCCTACTGCCCATGAAAAGCTTAACTCATGTCTAGTAAAAGGACTCGTTTGATGCTGGACATCCAACAAAATAAGGCAGAAAATAGAGCAGAAGTACTTTTAGACTGAGAAATCCATCAGCAAATTTGCTTGTTAGAAATGTTATTCCATAGATTGCAATGAATCTGATCAACAATAGAAATAAACACAGAGAGATTTTGGTTTTACCATAAAGGAATTTTTTAAAAAAATTAAATTCTTTTACTTGTACATATTTATCCAAATCTTTAAAATCTAAATTTAATGCCTTCAGTCTTTTCACATCAGAATCGATTGCAATCCTTTTTAAAAATCTAACTACAAGATATTACACTAAGTAGAAGTAAAAATGTTGGCTTTTCAGAGAAGTGTGTGGACTTCATCTTTAGAATTCTAGCTTGCAGGTCTGCCTGCTTTAATGTTGCGAGTGATTTTAGATGCACTCAAACCTCCTTTAATCTCAGTTTTCCATCTGCAGTGATTAGCTAATAAAACATGTTTCTACCTTACAATGTTTTTTGGGAAAATCAAATGAAAAACTGCTTACGAAAATCATTTATAAAAGTAAGCATTTAGCTGAACATGATGGCCCACGCATGCTACCCTGGCTAACTGGGACAAGGAAACAGCAGGATCATGAGTCCAAAGCCAGTCTCAGCAGCTTAGTAAGACTGTCTCAAAGTAACAAAATAAAGAGTAGGGATGTAGCTCAGTGGTAGAGAGCCCCTTGGTTCAATAGCCACTATTGTCAACACACACACACACACACACACACGCACACAAATACATACACCCTATACAGCTAATAAATGACTACTAACATTTTGTACCACAAGTAGTGGGTTTTTTCAAATTTGATTTTCAACAACAGTGTAATGTTGGTATGAAATGTAATATTATTTTCATTTTAGAAGCAAGAATAGTAAGGATCCAAATTTAGTAACATTTTAAAATACGTACAGTTCCATATTTATCTCAAGAAACATTAAATTTCATTTAAAATATTAAAAAATGAATAGTAAGGATCTGAGACATAAAACAAAGGTCCCAGTGTTTTTTCCCCGACTGCTTTTTGATAAAGAATCTCCATCTTTGCACTTGCTGGCCTCTAAAGGCACTGTCTATCTACTTAGAGGCCCGGTGGCCTAAGCAAGACACAAAGAAGCATCACTCACGGGTATAAGATGCCACGCACATGTACAGTGGACTTCTATCTAGAACTGAATTACAGTAACCAGAGCAGAACAGATGATACCGCTGTTTTAACAGTAGGTTCAACTAAGACAGCAGTAGCACAGAAAATTTAGAAGAAATGTTACCCAAGAGAAAGTTTTCTTTCTTTCCCCCAGAAGCTATTATTTTGATTACTGTGTGTGTGCGATATACCATAGTTACATTAACGTTGAGCACTTGGTGAACACTCATATTTCATCATCGTCCCAGTCCAGTGCCCTCCTTTCCCTCTCCCCCACCCTCCCACATCCCCTCCTATTGTCTGCATTTCTCTCTCTGCTAACTACCATCTCTCTTGTTTGGATCTTTTATTTATTTATTTATAGTTTGGGTTTCTCATATTAGAGAAACCACATGGTATTTAATTTCTGTGTCTGATTCACTTCATTAAGCTTAATGTTCTGAAGATATAACCATTTTCCTACAAATGATTCAAATTCTACCTTTTCATGGCAAAATAGCACTCCATTGCATATACATACCATCTTATCTTTATCCATTCGTCCACTGATGGACATTTCAGTGTTTTCCATGGATTACCCTTTGTGAATTGTGCCGCTATGAACACAGGTATGCATGTATCATTGTTCTATGAAGTATTGAACTTTTTGCAAAGATATCCAAAAAGAGTTATAGATGGAGCAAGTGGACTAATGAAATATCTATTTTCAGTTTTATTTCCTTGAGAAATTTCCATACTGAGTTCAATTAGGTAGTACCCCTTTACAATCCCACCAGAAACTTGGCGGGTTCCTTTTACCTCTTCGCTTGTCAGCATCCATTGGTTTTTGAATGCCAGATAATAGCCATTCTCAGTGGGACAAGACTGAAAAGATCTTTTGAAGTTACGCTTACTCACCCATAAGACTTAGAGTAATTAAAGGTTATTTTGTTGTGTCTACTTCTAGAAGATGGGATCTCCAAATGAAGGCAATGGAAATATTAAATAACATATTTAACAATGCATTTGTCACAAAGCCCTGACTCAGTTCCAGACTCATTCAGTTCCTCTAGCCACAGTGGTGATCTTCTGACTGTTCAAAGAGATGACTTTTTACTCCTATACTGTTCCATTGTTTCTTTACACCTTCATACAATCATATGTTCATAGCTTGTGGTCAGCACCATATTATCTACAAGTTTACAAGCAATGAGCACAGTTTTCACTGTAGGTGGAATTAGGTTGAAAATGTTCTACCATTTCATGTGGCCTTGAAAACTTACTAGCTTTCTCTTTGTCTCAGTTTTCTCAACTATAAAGTGAAGATGCAAAATATAAATTGGTAAAGCGTTAAATTGGAAAACATACAATTATTAGTATAGTTTTTAGATTCAAACTTCCACACAGAATATAAATGATTCCGTTATAAAAGCCAAGTTCTATTTTAATATTGATGTGCTTTCTTGTAGCCAGATAATAAGATGAATTGCAATAAAGTAAATTAAAGATTATACCAGGGTATAGGACAAGGAATTCATAATGAAGAGTCAGAAGAGCTACAATCCACTTATGATTATCCCCCTACACAGTGGTAGGTTTTAGCCATGGCACACACTGTCCAGATTAAAGTTTGCTCTTCTCCAAACAGGGATGTAGGCAAGGTGAACTGTGTGGTTTCTGCTCTTGTTCTGCTTAAAAGTCTAGAGTTCTCTCTCTCTCTCTCTCTCTCTCTCTCTCTCTCTCTCTCTCTCTCTCTCTGTGTGTGTGTGTGTGTGTGTGTGGAGAGGGAGGGAGGGAGAGGGGGAGAGAGAGAGAGAGATAGATAGATAGAGAGAGAGAGAAAGAGAGAGAGAGAGAGAATTTCTAAATCAGTCCCAAATGAAACATGTCTGACTTGCAAGCAGGTTGCCAGTTTAACAGTCCTTTTTTTTGACTGAAGAATAATTGTGTTGATCCACATATAAAACATACAACAGTATTACTGTGCATAAGTAGTAGAAAGTCTCCTTAAAAATGAATTATAATATTAAAGAAGAAACGAAGGCAAAAAAAAAAAAAACCCATGGGCCTTAGGCTAGACCTACCTATTCTAAACGCTGCTAAGTATTTCATTATTCTAAAGAAACACTGCAGAGCGTGCAATGTTTTTCTTCATTGCAAAAAAAAAGTTGTTGAAAATGGATTATCTCTGCCCATTGTTATTCCTATTCCTAAGTACTTTCAAGCCCTGTAATTCTTCCATTCCATTTCTAATTATTTAGATCTTAGTGTAATATGGTTTATTATTTAAACAATAAAATTTCCTTTTATGTCCCTAATGTTTGTATGTTATAAAATTGTTGTGCTACCATTTTAATTTCTTAGTCCATAAAATATCAATGTGTGTTTACCACTACATTTATTCTATGGCCACGGAATACAAGAACTCTCTTCTTTTAAATCCCAAACAACCTTTTGTGAAGAGCCCTTAGAAATTTGAAAAAAAAGAAAAAACTACTTTCAAATTTAGTTGACATGGGTACCCACAAATGAAATTGATCGCAGCGATTTAAAATCCTTCTTACATCTCTGAATTGCTTTGTTACTGCAGATGTCTCATTATCCTAGTAAAAAACACGTACCACATAAAAACACCTGTCTAACAAATAGATGAATGCAAACAAACAAAAATTGAGTATCTACACCTCAATCATACAAATAGAGCATTCAGGCATTTCCGCTTTTCTAGCAACCAAATCAATATATCTGTATCTTACAGGCATTGAAAATATGAGGTCAAGTCCTGTATGTTCTACAGTGAAGTAGATATTTTTTTCTGAAAAATCAATTTTATCCATTTACTACAAAGTGTTACCAGTTACTAGATACGTTCTAATGACTAGTCTCAACCACAGCCAGTCTTCCGGGAGGTAGTGTTACCTTGCTCCTAAAGCCTTTGAAGGCATTCCCAGTTGGCTACAACTCGAGCAGATGCTTCTAAACTTAAGTAACAGGACAGGGGAGAGAAAGGTAGAAGCTTTGTATATCATATTTTATTTTATTGCTGTTATTTATTATTTTTTGGCAGCACTAGGAATTGAATTCAGGGTCTTCTCACTGAGCTACAACTATAGTTTTTTTTTTTTTGTACATTTAATTATTTTGAGACAGGGTGTTGATCATTTCCATGTCTTGCCTCAACCTTGCAATCCCCGTGCCTAAGCCACTAAAGTCCTGGGATGACAGATGTGCACCCATGTGCCTAGTTGTGTTTAATTTTTAAGGGTGTGATATCACAGATTGCTTTTACTGGGTCCAGTTTTAATTTAAAAGAAATATGCGAGAAGTTTGAAATAAATATCACATATAAAACTTAATTATTCACATTAAGTTTGCACTCCCAAATACATTTTTGTTATTCTTGAAATGAAGAAGAAACAGTATGAACAGAAATTTAAGCTTTGGAATACAGATTGCTATAAATCTGTAAAGATAGCAAAGGCAGTTGTGAGCTGTTCTCAAGAATGAGTTAATTTATTCTATTTCTTTGTTTTTACTGGAATGATAAGCCAGAGCACTGACGGATTACCTCAAGCTGATGAGAAACTTTAATTGTCATACATATTTTGATGAATAAGAATGTAGAGCTGAATTGTATGAGTACAGTTTACTACAGGCTACAACTCGCAATGATGATCCTTCAGAGGAAAAATAATAAAGAGAATCTGTGTTGATTTTGTGTCTTCCCAACTCTATGTATAGGTAGAACCTCAGCATGTAACCACGCATGGAAATCAAATCTTTAAAAATACAATTAGTTGAGGATTTCAAGATAAAGTCTTGTGGATTTAGCATGCGGCCTACACCCACTGACTGAGGTCCTTATGGAAGAAAAGGAGAGGACACAGGTAGGCTTAGACAGGGAGGCAAAGTGAAAATGGGGATAGATATTAAAGCAGGGCATCTGTAAGCCAAGGAATATCAAGGATATATCCCAGCCACCAGAAAAATTTCCTCCCAGTTCCACAAGGAATCAGCTCGGATAAAACTTTGATTCAGACTTCTGGCCTCTTGAGTGGTTATGTTAAGTTTCTATTGTTTGAAGCCATCAAATGTGTGGAAATGCAGAATGACAGTGTTGAAGAGGGAACACAGATTCTTTAACGGGGAGAAGGCTAATGTTTCCTGCTTGCTTTCTTTTTAAGTTGGTGACTTTTGGAAAGTTCTAACGGTTCATATATTTAGAGAGTTGGGATCTTAGTTTCATAACACTGACCTGAATGTGTTACATTCTATTTGCAAGATGAGACATAAATACTGCTCATTCGAAACCAGCAAACTCTCTGCAAAAGCTCCTACTTTGCATTATTTTAAGACCGCTATCTTTTTACTCATTAACTTGTAGATAATTTAATTTAGACACAGGAAGTCTTTCATCTTGATAACCAAAAGCTGAAATACGCTTTTTAGAAACACAACTTTAGCTTTCTACTTTATATATGTAAACACACAGCTTATTTTTGCTATAAAAGTCAGCAACTTGATCATTGGCATTTTAACATGCAAATTGTTCTTTTTCATATGAATACATAGTTTTTTTTTCTATAAATGTGGACTCACACACTGATACTAATTTAAAATGCAGTTATTCACTTAATATGTTTAACTAATAATGTGATTTAAGGATTGTATACACACTATTTTCAAGAGATATGTAGTATCCCATGAAATGGTTATGATTAAAGTTTTCAGGTAATTCTTTATATTTGGATCTTTAGGCTTTTAAACATTATTTACTATGAAAATCATACTGCAATATCATGTTTCTATGTAAAATATTTGCCAAAATATGATTATTCCCTAAGATAAATTTATAGAAACTAAAAAACTTGTTTATCTCTTCTATCTTTATAAAAAAGTACATAAAACAAATATACTTTCATACATATGTATAAAACTAATATATGTTACATATAGATACATATATATACACAGATATATATATATATATATATACACACATGCTGACTTTTAGAAAAAAATTGCAGATTTCTTGTCCCAAAATCAGTATATGAGTGTTCACATTTTCATATACTTTTCAAAATGGGCTTATATTGAATTTTAGCTTCCTTAACAATAGATTAAACATGGAAGAAGTCAAAATACTCATCAACAGATCAATGTATACAAAAATGTGGAGTAGACAACAGAGTATTATACTTCCATAAAGCCAGACAGATTCAAAGCATTTGTAGGTTGCCTCTTGAGACCAATATGCTTAGTGAAGTGAGCCAAACACAAAAGATTAAATATCACATGGTTTCTCTAATATGAGACACCCAAAATACAAATATTTTGTGGAACTAAATGAGTGAGATATTGGGAGTTAGGAGGCATGGGGCAGGTGTGGGAAGGCCAAAAATTGAAATGGAGATTATAATGTTGACTCAATATACAGTGTGCCCAAAATGTCCAAATTCACTCAAACCATTGCGTGTGCTCTCTTACTCTCACTTGTCTCTCTTTCTCTCTCTCTCTCTCTATCTCTCTCTCTATATATACATATATCTAAAACATACATACATGCGTGAAAAAATGAAAGAGAAAAATGTTAACCTATTTTTTAATCTTCCATTTTTCTACTTGTCAATGCGATTAAACATTTCACAGTTTATTGGCAATTTATAGTTCTATTAATTGAACTTCTAATCGTTCAGAGTGTTGATGTTTTTATTGCTGCAATGCTTATTCTTTAATTGTCCTATAAAAAACCCTTTATTTTAAAACTTTGATTATTTTTCATTTGAAAGAGCAAACAAAGACAAGAAGGTTTAAGGTCCTTAAATCTTTGTATCTGTATGTAAAGGACACTTAAAAATCCTGTGAGTTTTTTTCCTAGTGTAATATTGTCTTTTAGAAATTATACAGAAATATTTTAGCAAAATTTTTCCATTTTGTAGTTACTTTGAAGTGCATGTACTATCTTAATGAACATGTAAGCCTCACACAAACTGCAATTATTTTTACCTTCATCACATTATTTCACCAGGATAAAGGACCAAACATAGGTGTTTGTCATTTTACATCATATGGTAGCTCACTATTCCTGTTTTAGATTCAACTATTCCTACCCAGGAGATTTTGCTCATATTTAAAACAGATAATGTGATTGTTGGCAGTTAATTGTGGAAAACATTGAAAATCATATGAAAATGCTAGGCATATAAAGCATGAGCGCACACACACACACACACACACACACACACACACACACCCTCCCTCCCTCCCTCTGAGGGGGAAAAGCCAGGTTGATCTGATGTCTTGGGTTATTGTTTTAAAAAGAGGCTTCAAATCTTTGTACGTGTGGATTTTAAATGAAAAATTTACTGAATATCTCGAATGAAGAAATAGTACAGCTAAAGACTTTTTTATGTTTCTTTTTTTCTCTCATTTGCAATGATAGCTCGCTTTATTATCATGGGATGAATTATCACTTTATAGTTTGAACATGACTAGTACCCACTTTGTGCCACCCCTAATTGGCTCAACTTTACCTCCAAATCACTGTCATGACCAACTGCAATACGCTTTCATTCACACGGTCTTACCGAGAGCTCATGCCTTGCCTTGGACTACCTAACTCAGATGTGTATCCCAGATCAGGCCAGTATCACATAGAGTGCTGATAGACAAGGAAAGGCCTCTGGCTTCTCAGGGACTGCAGGGAAGTGCACGGCAGTTAATCACACATTGATCAACTTTGATGAATATTACCAAGACAAATTGCTCACATTTCCTATCCAGCCATCGACGGCAATGAGACTTGTTCCGGAACTGTGGTCAGCCCCTGCTCAGTTAGGCAGCACCGCTTCCTAATTTCCGTTTTTCCCGGTCTCACCCCTTGACATTCTTGCCTCTCTCTGTATTACAGGAGCCAAGACTGACATGTACTAAATACTCCAAATAGTTAAATATCTGATCATTTATCTTATTTATTCATTTATCTATTTTTTTGGAATAAAGTTAGCAGATTTATTGATAAAATATGCTGTGTGTAAATTCTCCAAAATGGCTCTGCCAATTTACTGGCTCATTTGCAGTGCATAAAAATCCCAACTACTTTATATCTCTCAAGTCAGTGGTATTATTTCTGTCTTTATTTTAAACCAATCTAGCCAGAATTGTCATTTATTTTATAAAATAAAAAGATATTTTCTTTATAACAATTATGTCCTGTTTCAAAAAGACTGACCTAACATGAATTCCTCAATATTTCTATAAAAGTGAATTTAAGCAGGGCGATCTCCAGCTTTATTCCCATATCTGTCATTTCTTCATTTTCTACCCTTTTTTTTTTCATGGAGGTAGATGGGGAGGAGCTAAAGTGACCTAAACTTTGCATTATTCTAGACGATTCTTGCTGGTTATTAGAATGTTATAAGTTGTTAGATAAATTATTGAATCATTGATGATGAGAAAGTAATAAGATAAAAATTCAATATATTTAAGATGATGATCCAGAACAAATACTACATAGTGAAAGCATTGTATTAAAAATAAAAAGGTTAGTCTTGTGCCTTTGAAGTGAGAGAATATTTTCTTCCTTAAAGTATTTGATTCATTAGAACCTTGCCAGAGTGCACTGTGGGGACACCAACCTGTGAACAGATACCAGAGGTTGTTTGGCTCCAGCGTTTCCATCTCACCCCGGCGGGTTGTCTTTCTGTGTCGAATTTTATAGCCAGTAATAAATCCGTTTTGTGTTCCTGATGGAGGAGGAAGCCAGCTTACTTTGATACTCTGTAAGAAAAATAAATATAAATTAAAACATTGCAGAGTAAAGGAACAAAAAGGCAGGGTCAAAAAAAATAAAAAAGAATGAATACAAACACAGGGCTCAATGGAGCATAAAAGCAAGGACCTCTAGACCCAAATTAAACTCATCCTTACAGTATGACAGCAAGCATCCTCAGCTGTATTATTTTAAGCATAATTTATGAAGTTCAATTGATCAGTTATATGTATTATCATTTCTCCTTTTAAACCATCAGTAAAATACTAGTGAAAGATTACTACAAATTATATAAACCATACAAAAGCTAGATAATAGGGCTACACTGGTGAGAAATATCAACAGAATTTGGAAGGCGGAACTTGGAGTGTTGCGTGACTATGTGTGATGACTGCGGCAAAGGAGAAAATTGGAGTTTAAATCCTTTCCTATCAATACTATTAACAAAAGGCAAGGTGAGTTCTATGAAAAATGCAGGAATCCTCTGAATTGTTTTCTAAGCATCTGAGATGACAGACTGAGATTCGGTATTGAGATGAACTGAAAAGTCCTAAAGATCAGCCAAACTCCAGGTCCTTGCCTACACCCAGTAAACCAGCCCACTAACTCTCACTAAGTTTGGTGTAGCTGTTCCCTAGAGATACTAAACACTGAAGGCAGAGGCCGTCCATTCAAGTGTCAGGCACATCAGAGCAGGATGTTGGCGAGGGTTATTTGGTTAGAGACGAGATATACGCATGTCCTATGTTGTCTAACACCTAGAACAAGGGCAAGCAGGTATATGCTTCCCAGAAAAAATATCAAGCAATCTTTCTCTAGAGAATAAAACTTAGCTCAGAGAAAGAACTGTTGGATCCCTGGTCAATCCTCCAACAGGAAGGCCACCCTGAAAACATGAACCACTCCAGCATTATAATCTTTACTTTTCAGTCATCTTTTCAATACTTCATTTCATGTGAACTGACAGGTTAGAACACTAAATGTCAAACTAAGCCTTTCGTTTAAGAGATAGTGAAAAAATATTCAAGAAGATAATAGGACCAGAAGGAAATAGTAATAATACATAAAATTGGAGTTAAAAAATCTTCCGTATATCCTGATAATTTAGAAAAAAAGTTGAATCTATGAGTAGATAAAAATATAGGAACATTAAAAATTATAAGTATATGGCAGATGTAATTTAATTACATGTTAAATATAAGAAAGTATATTACATTAAAAGAAGTCTCTCAAAATTCAGTGGGGAATATAGATGATCATAGAAAATTAAGAGAAAATATAAAAATAGGTAGAAGGATCAGCCACAATTTCAGCCTACTAAGTAATAACAGAATGAAAAACAGGAAAAATATATGATAGAAAATAAATAACAACAACAAAAAAGGAGTCAAACCTCTTCCCAATAAGATCTTAGCAGAACTGGAACAGACATTGAGACTTTGGTCTGGAAGGGATTGTGGACATGTAACATAATAAATGACACAGTCACATCCAGGCTTGTGACTCTAAAATATTACAGATTCATGAGAAAAGCTGAAGGCAAAAGTGGATAAATGGGTCACACGATCAAGATGGGATCAGAAATAAGACATAGTAGTACAATAAAAATCCTTCCCCCTCCTTATGTTTTCGAGGGTTTTACATATTTTGTCTTCCACTAACTTCAGTGTTTCTGTCTTGATGTACAATTCTTTATTTTGATATGATTTCAGTGTATGGTGATACATACAGATTTAATTTCATTCTTCTGCCTGTGGAAATCCAGTCTCCCAGCACCATTTGTTGAAGATGTTGTCTTTTCCCCAGTGGATAATTTTGGCCCCTTTGTCAGAACTCAGGTGACTAAGGGTGTTTGGGTTTGTTTCAGTATCCTCATTCTGTTCTGCTGGTCTTATTTGTTCTGACACCAGTACCACGTAGACCTAATCACTTTGTTTTGTAGTATTCTTTGAAGTCTGGGATTGTGATTTCTCTACCTTGGCCCTTATTACCTGGAATTGCTTTAGAAATTCTGGGCCTTTTCTTGTTGAATTAGTAGTTTGAGATTATAAACTGATATCCCTCTTAGGAAATTCATTAAAAAATAATGGCATAAAAAGACCATAACATGAACTACAGGGTAGAAAGAGGTGCAGTGCTCAGCTAGGAAAGGGGTGTGAAGCTCTGAAATAGGGGGGCATAGGTCATTGAATCTCCAAACCCGATGTCTATAACGCATTATACAATTTGGAATTCATGTACATATACATTTTTTAAAAAAAATAACAAATAAAATGTTAGGATATTAGTCGTCTAGAAAATTTTAAGAAATGGAGCCGGAGAACCAAGAAGGAGCAGGGAAAGAAGGGAAAGGATTGTAATGTTAAATACACGCACACACGCACACACACACACACACACACGCACACACACACACACACACACGAATACCGAAGCTCAATATAACTACAGCATATTTCATATAAACTCTAACAAAATGAGAAAAATAATACAATGATACCTGTCGACCTATGTTTATAGCAACACGATTCATTACAGCTAAGTCTTGGAAGCATCCAACATGCCCATCAATGCGTGAATGGACAGGGAGTACGCTGAATATACACACTTTGAAATGGGTCTCTACCCTAAAGAAAGACAAATGTGAGCTATTTGTAGGAAAATGGATGCACTGTGAGACCACTACGCTTAGCAAAATACGTAAGAAACAGAAGGCTAGCGGTTGCATGGTTCCTCCAATATGAAAAATCCGAAGTAAATATAATAAAAGAGCAAAATAAAAGAGCGACAGCAGGAGACAGAGAGAGTGACTGTGTGGATATGGGAAAAGAAAGAGTAGGAGGGTGAAAGAGAAGTGAAAATGAGCAAGACGCAGTTGTACATATGCATCAACCCTTCAAATTCAATGTAACTTATATGTGTCATAAGTACTAATAAAAATCATCTTGGGAAAAATGTAAAACAAAAAGAATAAACTTGAAGAGATGCTTATCTTGATTTAAATGTCACACAATGTATACATGTATTATTACATGATACCCCATTAATATGCACAATTTTGGTTTTTTGCATGTTAAAAACAAACTTAATTTATAATTATAAAGTCAACAGACTTCTAAACAAATCTGAAATTAGAAACCAGGGGTATAATGCTTATATAATTCTGATCAAGGAATTTAAATCTATATTTCTACTTCTAGCCATGTTTTTAAAAAATCAAGTTAAAGGCTGGTATAATACAAGCACAATATAAGGATTTATGCTTCCGTGAGTATATAAATATTTCAGATATATATGTTGCAAAGGTATTTTGTGTTAGCTTATATAGTCTGCTGACAGATGTGCTCCAGAAAATGAGAATGCAAACTAAAAGAGGAAGAGATCAATGAGAGAGAGATTTAAATCTAAGATGCAGTGTGAAATAAAATATGAAATCATTAGAAAGATATAGAAGAAAATTTCAATGCACTATACAGCTTAATAGAGTAAGACACCATACTAAAGACAGCCCACATTACACAATTCCATTTGTATGAATCTCAAGAACAGGCAGAACTATTGTGTAATAGAAATCAGAAGAGCAATTGCCTACAGCAGCTGCCGTGGTAAGACTGCTTATTGGTAAAAGAAAGCTTTTTGGGGGTGATGAAAGAAAATCTTTCGAATATTAACTTTCCGTTTATTGCACGGAAAAAATACAAATGCCAAAATTATCATGTTTAATTGTGATCTCCGGGATTTTTATGTTCAAATCCTAACTCCCAGTACCTCAGAATGTTTGGAGATAGGTTCCTTAAAGGCAAAGTAACAACATTAACATGAGATGTATTTCAGTATTATAAGGGAAGAGATTATTAAAACATATGTACACAAGGAACACCAAGTGAAGACGCCAGACGACTTCATTAGCTTCAGAATAAATCTGGTAAGATGTTAGGGTTGGATGTGGAACCTCCATAAGACCTTGTTTTTTGAGGTGATAGAATCAAGTGATTTGCTGTTAGAAACAAGTCAGACACGAAGTCAAGGAATGGGTTGGTAACTCCACAAACCAGAGCCCTTATTACCCCATCTCAAGCCTGTGGCATGGTGACCAAGCAAGACTTTACACTTGAAAAAGAAAGAAGTCGACGACCCATTTTTCAGATCCACTACAAAACAGTTGGTGCCTACAAATAATTAAATTATTTTGCAAAATAAGATAAAATCAACATAAGTTAGTGACTTGCTAGGTATTTTACAATTTTAAAATGTCTACTGCAGTAAATTCTTGACATTCACCACAGTTACATTCTATGCAACTACTCTCAACATTGTGTCTGAAAGCACCAAAAAAATAGAGAGAAAATACAGATTTAGAACCCTTTGAGCCTGTAGTTACAATGTTCTTCTCAGCTTTTCCAAGTATAATGCCCTTTTCTGTGCATTTCTAATAAAGGTGTTTTATTTAACAACATTATTGATCAGTTAACATTGAATTAATTGATAACATACAAACAAGTTTTTGAGCTAGTATTTTCATATAAAGTGCATTCTGACATCTTGCACTTAGGAATACTGAATAGCACTTTAGGACTACACTTGAGAGCCCGTTGAAATCACAAAATCACCAAGAAACACACACAAGTGCATAAAACATGGCACCAGAAACTCCAAATCAGGGCATTTGTTCCCAGAACTAGAGTTGAAATGGGAAGGCAAGACATCTCCTTATTCAACTCAGCTGGGATCCTATGATCCTACGTCTCACGTGTCCAATTATTTCACTTCTGTCCAAGACCACAAAGGCTCTATAGGTATTGATTACAGGTAACACAGGTATTGTAGGGAGTAGAAAAATTCACAGGTTCAGACTCTTCCAGTATGCAATACATATGTTGTATTAATTTTAGAGGACACTAGTTATAAAAAACATAAGCAGATCAAGCTGTTAGGATACTTTCAAAATAACACTGAATTATTGAAGTCATTCACTTTGCCCATGCAACTCTGTAAACATGGCTTTTGTTCCTATTTATTATTAAGACTTTTTTTCATCTATTACAGATCTGGCAACGACCCACACAAACCACATGACTTACATAGTTTTTATATTTACAATGATTCTCTGGGCTAAATTTCAGTGTTACGCCTGTTCATAATCAGCATATGGAACGCTCTCCCAAAACCTCATGTACTGGCAAGGGGATTGGATAGTGGGAGTTAACTGGATGGTGTGGGTTACTCTATGTGTTTCTGGTTTGGCTATGAAGTGGGGCCTAGTCTGCAGGGACAGGTCACTGAGGACTCCCTGTGGAACAATACATCCTTGCCCTAGTTCATCCTCAACTCCTCTCCTTTTTGAAATGCTGTTGTCCACCAGACCCTTCCTCCTGTGCCCATGGCCAGCTGACCATGAACAGAATGAGACTCCTGAAATGTGAGCTTCAATAAAGCTTTGCTCCCTGAAGTTGTTGGGAACTGGATTCCAGCGACAAGAAACTGAGATGTGCCGTTTGTACAATAGCTATAAACTGGAACATAAAATGCACAAAAAATTTAAAGCCCTTGTACTCAGTTACTGAGACAGGTGGGATTAAAGCTAAGATACCACAAACTCAAAGCAGATGTTCCTATTTAATATTATTTCTCCTAAAAAATACAAGAGATTGGAAACCTAATTCCTTTGGTTATTATTCATTCAAAATATATCATTGGGATTAAAAAAACATTCAAATAAGTTATGCTTTACCCATTCTGGTTAAGATAGAGGTACATAAGATAATAATGAAAAATACAACATGCTAAACCATAATGTAGATACCCCTTATCTACCTTATGGGCACTAGAGGGAGAAATTAATTCAGACTCATGTGTTCAAGAGGGACTTTAGAAGGAATCCCATCTTTCTAGTGGAGTAGGACTACAGAGATGTGATGGAAAAATATTTAAGATAGGAGGCTAGTGAAAACAGGATCAAGGTCTCACCATGACATCACAGATGTTTAAGGGTAGGCTGTGCGATAGCTTAGTGGCTAGACCAAAAGAATATATCTATATCTGTCTGTCTGTCCATCTGTTTATATATGTATGTGTGTATGTGTATAAATATAATGTTAAAGGGAGAGTCAAAAATTCAGAAAGATTTTCTGGACATGATAAATAGACATACAGTTGGGTCAATGTGCACATTTAAGGAATTTGACTAAGTGTTTTAGGATATAAACTAAAGAACAGAATAGCAATAATCTTCCTGTCCTTGATTCCTAAGGATGTCCTAGACTTCAAATATCCATACTCGTACCCCTCCGCTTGCCTGTCACCAGATACACAGGCAAATGTATATAAGAACAATTTCTTTTTTCCTCAAGGTGTCTTAAAAACTAGAAAGAAAATTCAATTTCAGTGAAAAGTCATGACAAGTATTTGTGGTCCACTAGCCAGGTAATTTCTATTTTTTAATACTTGAAAGTAGTCGTGGCTGGTATTATTAACAATACATATCTTCACAAAGAAGAAAGTTGAGGCACAAAGTTAAATAAATAATTGATCTGAGGTCACCTTGCAACATCACTGGAAAATTTTCCAACTATAAAGGCCAAAGTTGTCCTTACTATTCCACAATCAAATAAGTAATCGGCTGGGGTGGTGACACAAGTCAGTAATTGTAATCTCAGCACCATGGAAAAGCAAGGCAGGAAGATTGAAAGTTCAAGCCCAGCCTGGACAAATGAGTGACTTAAGAAGACTCTGTCTCAAAATAAAAGTAAAAAATGCGCACAGAATGTAGTTCAGTGTGAAGGCCTCGTGCTTATGACAATCCTGTTGCCTTGGCCATCTGAGTGCTGGGACTCTAGTTGTGCACTACCATGCCCAGCTTAAGTCAAAACTAAATTCAAGTAGAAAATGAAAATCTAAATGTAGATACTGAGCCTTAGTTAGAACCTTCGGTTTTCCAGGTTGTCTCTAGCTACGGTTTTGATGGGCATCTTCGCAGTCCTCTACAAATGGCCTGAATCTCAGCATGCGTATTGAAAGCGGGAGAATAACGGTGCTTTGTATGTCTACCAAATGATCATAAATCACTTACCAAGCCCGAATAATGTAACTATACTAATTATTACATGAGTAATACCTAGTCTTGGCAAACAATTTTTCTTTCTCATGTTTTAGAATTTCCAGTAATTCCACAAATCATTTCCGAGTAACCGATTTCCTAATATCAATATGTAATAGCAATTAATTAGTAGAATCAGTTACATGCTCTTTAGGAAGTCATGTCATTTTCACTCATCTTCTATGTTTAAGATCATCACTTAAGTTTTTTTCACTGATTCAAGAAAGTATAAGCATGTTGCAGAAATTCTGGTGATCACATTCCTTTTTTTTAATACCACACAGCTGAATGCCTCATATTATCTCGCTTTGAGGAAGTTAAGTGTTAGCGTTCTGCCATTATTTTATTTAATGCTATATCTTTTTGACATATCAGATTCATTCTTGTACTATTAGTAGTTCAAACTTTGTTTCCCACTGTCACCAAACCCCTAAAACTTGACCCCACATGGGAACATTCCTTATAAACAAGCTTCCCTTTGGAGCAACCCCCTACGGACCCCTCCGTCCCTTTTCCTAGTAGAGACCTGTCATTTCACACCTTGCTTCCTGTGTCCACAATTTCTTTCTTTGACAAAATGGGACGAACAAACAAATAATAGTAACCACAAACCAAAAACCAAACCAAACTGAATAGAACCTTGCCTTTATAGGCAAGCTTAATAATGGTAGTTAGTAGAAGTTCTTAAGACACATGAGTTTTGAAAATTAATTCAGCAAGTTATTATAAAATAACAATCATAAAATACCGTATGATTCTGGCACAAAACCAGACAAGTAGGCAAATGAAGCAGAATTAAGGATGCAGAGCTAATGCTAAGTGCTCTCAACCATCTGATCTTCACCAAAGGGCCAAAAACATGGACTGGAGAAAAGATCACCTGTTTAGATAATGTAAGAACTGGTTATCCATGTGCAGAAGAATGAATCTAGACCCTCATCATTCATCCTGTAGTAAAATCCAATCAAAATTGATTCAAGATATAGATAATGGAAACACTACCTGCTGAAACACAAAAATAAGAAAGCCCTTGGAGAAACAGTCACTGGCAAGGACTTAAGACTCCAGAAACTGTAGAAATAATGCCAAGAATTAGAAATTTGAACCATGTCAAATGCAAGAAGTGTCCGCACAGCACAGGAAAAACATCAACCATCTGTAGATTATTCAACAAATATTTAGGTAAACATCAGAAATTAGAAATTAAATATTGGTATATTACAATTAAAATTAAATATTTGTATTATACACTGTGATTTCATAAAGGTATCAATTATTCTAAAGAAGGTTATTGATATTATTTTAAATGATAAAGTTATTGGGAAATTGCTTTTCTCAGCATTGAATGAGATAAGGATATAATAAGTGAGTAGCCTTTGTTTTTACACTTTCTGTAAATTTTTATTTGTTGGCACTCCCATGGGTAGATTGAGTGAACTGTTTTAAAATCTAGATTAGTTTTCAGAAAATTTTGTCAAAATGAGTGCACTATAGTCCGTTGAGTTGCCGCTCTCTAAAACTTGAGTCGTTCTTGATTATTTTGTCCATTACACTTGACATTCAATAAGTCACCAAGTCTGGACGATTATACTTCCCAACATATAAGCACGCGCGCAAGCGTGCGTGTGCGTGCGTGCGCGCGTGCTTGTGTGTGTGTGTGTGTGTGTGTGTGTGTGTGTGTGTGTCTTTTTACATCTACAGTTTTGTGCGTTTCTTTAGTCTGCCTGCATTTTAAGGTTATTTCAGCACACATACATTAAGATTCTATTTGCCACCATTAGAAGTATGAATGGTATTCAATGCAGAGTAAGATGCTTAATAAATATTTATGAAGAATAGAGTTATAGATGGTGTTACTAGGTGATTTATTTCTCTCAATGCGTTTTTCAACTTATAGGAGAAAAATTATTAAACTATATGGCAAATAAATAAATGAGTAGGTCTCTATTCTTGGCACGGTATATGGTCCTTCCCGCTTTCTTTCTTATCTCTGTTTTACTTCTCTTTTCTTTATCACTTCCACCCATCTTAATATCTCAATTTTTGGGGCTGTTGCCCTCTTTCTTGTTTTCTTTTTTCTTTCCCCTCTTCTTTCTCATTTCTTCAAAGTCTTTACAATGTTTTACATAATTATCAGAGACCAACACCAACACTGGGGTGGAATTTCCAACCACTTTCTCAAGGCCTCCGTGAGCCTTTTCCAGTCATTTGAGTGGATACTGTAAGTAGCTCTGACTGCACATCAGAAAACTTCGTGAGCTGAAGTTGCTCAGAATTATATACTGACAAGGAAGATAACTGATACGTTATGTGAGCACTATAACACGTGGGGTGTGGCCTTAGTTGTGGCAAGAAGAGATTTGTAGGAAAGACACACAAACTTAAGTGATCTAATATTCAAATAACCTAAGGAGAAAGATTCAGAAACTTCAAAAGATGTTTGGTGAGCTTAAAGAGGAATTAGAAAACACATAATGAACTTAAGTGACAAAGTATTTGGTGAGTTTACAGAAAGACATAAAACTGGCTGAATGAAACAAGGCAATGTAAGATCCAAGGAATCATTTTGACATAGAAGTAGAAAATCTAAAAAGATATTAATCTGACATTCAGAATATGAAAAACTGAATTGAATGTATGAGAAGCCAGCTCAGCTCAAGGCATTGTGAAGGCAGGAAGATAAGGTTAATTAATTAAATGATACACTCTGTGATACCCTAATAACGGGAAGACAATTCACCAGCTGCTGGATGAATGAAAGAGACCAAAGTTCAGGGTCATGAACGTGAGACAAAGATCAGAGAACAACACTAAAGTTATAAAGAACTGATTCACAAAAATTATAGCAGAAAAATTTCCCAATATAGAAAAATAATAAATACTGAGATACAGGAGTCATATTGACCACCAAATAACCTTGACTGGAGAACAACCAGTTCACAACACATCATAATTAAAATCCCAGGAATTAAACACAAAGAAGACTAAGTTCTAATAGAATGACTGCAGGTAATCCACAAAGACAAATTACAGATTTCTCATCACAAACCTCAAAAGCCAACACAGAATGGAGTGAAATCTTTCAAGCTCTAAAAGAAAGTAAGTGTCAATACAGGCTGTTATATCTGGCAAAATTATTCTACACAATTCAGGGAGAAGTAGGAATTTCCCATTAGAAACAAAGCTAAACAGTTGTTGGTTAATCTAGAGATGCTGAAATACCTAGTTGAGTTTCATATTAAAATGAAATTTAATCTAATAATTAATATTTTAAACCTTATGTATTTAAATTTGTCACTCACTTCCAAAAATTGCTGGATTTTATTTTAGACATTATAAAAAACTATAAATTTAAGGAACTAATTATCCAAATCTATATACTTGTGGTAGTAACCGAGTATGAATTTGAGGAAATGTCAAAAAATTTTGATATTTCAAACATTTATCCTAATATTACATGTCATTTTGTTGACTTGAGATACTTTTATCTTATATCCTATAATTTCTTATAAATAATTATGTTATAAACTTTGGTAATATTCTAAAATTGATATTCTTAAGTTCATTACAGAAAATATTATTCAAAATGACATACAACCATGTTAATAATCATCTTCAGTGTTAACATCTGATGCTACTACATAAAGCATTAAATATTTATTTATGTTCATTAAAATATGATTATGTACAAATAAAAATATAATACTTGAAAATAAGAATTTATGAACATATCTTAAATCTGACAAAAAATTCATTCTAAATAATAAATAAAAACTAGCCTGTGATGATTATTATATTTAATTAATGAAATAGTATAACTACTTCTTTGGCAAGGCATATATTTTGCTGTAAAATGGCCTTACCTTTCTTCCTGCCTTGGTGATCATTTCCCTTTTTAAGTAGTGCCAATGGAATGCCTACCTAGAGACTAAGTCCTAGTTTACCAACTAGTAAAATCCTGTCCTTGATTATATAACACGGTGAGACAAATTAGGACAATCTCCAAGGTTGCTTATCTTCAAAGCAACTACTGCAAATATACTTTGACCCTGGCTTCAGTTCTGGTATCTGATTTCTCTGGTAGGGCCACTGCCTTGCTTCCTTGCAAATGCTTCTGCACTGTGTTAAATCTGCCTGGCTGCTCCAAGACATGTAAGATTGAGCCCTGTCAACGTATCAGAAACTTCCCTCCCAGTGAACACTTGCTCCCATTAACCTAATTATAGTAGCTACTTGTTTTCATACTTTGAACAGAAAAACTGACTGGCCTTTTGACTTGCCAACTGAAGGGTCCACTTGGCTCTTCCTGATACCACCCATCTGCCTGACCCTTCTCTGTGCTTCTACTACTCTAGGTACTGTCACTAGTCCTCCTGAATAAACATCTCTGATCACTTTACTCTTTTGCATTAGGGGTTCCCATAACAATAGCTTTGAACTCCATATCTTTTCCATACCTCAGGTTGCAAAAGAAAGATAATTCATATACCGTGAGACTTCTCAACTGTAAGATCTGCAGTCCTCTCTTTTTGTTTCTTAGCTAAAGTAAACTGAGCTAAATTTGAAGTGGATGGGCCGCCGGTTTCCACTGCTCCCTTAGTTAAATTGTAAGGGTTCAGTTTTCACAATTCCAAAGGAAAAAAAAAATGTAGCCATCCCATTGTACTCTGGCAGCAAAGGAGACTTGAACCAGTTAGAGGATTTTCACTGTGAGATCTTTGATATATCATCATGGGGACACGAGACACCCTATGTATGCTGATAACTCAGCAGTCTGGAGGACAGATGTTGGTACATTTTCAACTTATCATTTTAAATCTATTTGGGATTATTTCCTGTGATTCAGGAAGAGAAGAGTAAGCCATGCTGAGAGTTGCCTGAAGACTTCCTTGTAGTGGAAAGGGGAACCAAGTCCTGGCCTCAATGCTGCGTGCCGATTCTACACAGTAAAATCTACAGCTAAACCAGTCCTTACTACAGCTAAAATCATCTGAATGGGTACATGTGCATATGCTTGGGACTTCGATATTCTATTCAGAATGCAGCTCTGAACTGTTTATAAGAAGAGAGAACACTATTCTTCCAATAAAAGATATTTAGGAGGTATCATGGCATGGATGAACATGGAGCTATTACTCTACGTTCAGGTTTTCATTAATGTGCTAAGAGACAGTACAAGCCAACTACCTAACAGCATCAATTACAAGTCCACAAGCTCATGCCTATTTTCTTATTCTTACTGATAACTGATCAATGAAAAAGGACGTAAAAATGGAAAGTATCACAAAATATGAAGTTTGACTTTTTTTCTGAGACAGGGTCTTGCTCTGTAGCTCATGCTGGTACTGAATTCACTTTGTAGCTCAGCCTGGCCTTGGACTCATGACAATCCTCCTGCTTCTGCCTCCTGAGTGCTGTGATTACAGGTGTATGCCACTACTCCCAGCTATATGGGATGTGAGCCAATCTCTTTGGAGTTCCACAAAACAAAAAACAAAACAAACAAACAAACAAAAAAAAAAACACTGAAGATGACTGTACCCTTTCAAAATCTGACTCATCAGATCACTCTGGTCTCATACTTTTGAGTTTTGCAAACTAAAAAAAGAAAAAAAAAGAATGAATGGAGTGATTCTCATCGACACTGAGCTATTTTATTAACTCTTAATATGATGATAGCAAGTGTTATTAATCTGGAAAAAAACTACAGACTGTTGTCACTCAAAATCCATTCAGTGTATAAAGAGAGGCTTTTCGGGAGAAGATTTTGTTTTTTTAAATGAGACTTAGAAACACTGTTTTCTGTACTGATTATCAAAAACACACTGTGTTAATTTCCAGATACAGAGCTATAGTTTCTATCATTGGAAAGAAAATCAGTTAATCTTTCCTGCCACCTCAGCTCTCAGAATAACTATATGAAATGAATCCAATATTCCTACATTAATGAAGGAAATGACTCCCAGATGCAGATTACAACTGAGAGATAGAGAGAGAGAGTGAGGAGGGGAGAGAGTGAATTGAAAAGCAGGGTTGATAAATAGCAAGAGTTTTTCCCTCCTTAAACTCCTTAAGTGCATTTTTTATGGGAAAATTTGCTATACATAGTCCAATGATGAGGCTTGTTTTCTTCCACGTCCAAGAAATCGGGAACATAATTTCTGAGAGGTATTCACATTTTGACACAATATCATTTTATCAAGATGTTTGGTTGTTCGCTAGAGTTCATGATAAAGTGATCTTAAGAGTACTATTTTCGAGAATTTGTCAGTATGTACAGACTTTATTGTCCAGTGTCTAAGTCATTTGCTGGAATAAAACCGGGTGCTTAAGCTCACTAACTCTTTGGAATCGCTAGGTCCTTTTTCGGACTGTTCATTTCTACTAAATAAAACTACTAAGGGTAATGTTATAGCCTTGATACAGGAACAAAAGTGAAGGAACCCAGAACCTGAGCACATCAGGGAGTTATATTCAAAATTATACCCTTTACAAGTACCGGATACCGGTTGTATGTAATTTAAGACCAAAATGCAGTGTTCATTTCTTTCCCATTTTCTCCTTTTTATATATTTAGTTTTGTTTTGAAGCACAGACAACAAGATATCTTTCTAGTAGAAACTGTAACTTCAGAACCACCTTCCTCAGATACTTATGCATTTCAAGTCAAAGAAAAAAAATCTTTCATACTGTTTCAAGCCACATGAAAAATCCCTTCACTCATGTTCTAGTTGGGACAGTGCTTAGAGAATAAATTCTGTTTTCCCCCATTTTATTGATATGTATAAGCGCAAAAATTTAAAGTTTACAATGAAGTTGAGCAGTTTGTACACCTATGTGTCTTGTCAAGGTGACAAGGACTTTATACAATCTTTGATTTCAAAACTTCTTTAAAGTCTAAAATTATTGTCAGGAATAAAATTCTAACTAATATTTGGTGGAAGAAATGTAATTGCAGATGAGTTCATCAGGTATAAAATAATGCTCTTTTGTTTTTATTTACAATAAAATGTAGATATGGCCTACACTGCAGGATAAGCACATACAGCTGGGCATATCCTATCAGAGGAAAGAGAATCCTACTATGAATCAATTTTCTTTTTTTAAAATAGCAGAAGTGGCCATTTAACACGGGCATTTTTTCAAGCAAACTGTCAAATTAGGCCAGAAGTAATTAATCTCAGAAAGCAGCAGGCTTTCAATCTCTGAGCAGGCATCTCAAAGACAGGATTTACCATGTAATTACATGGGACATTACAATGTATTTATGAGGTCATTTGTTACAATGTACAGTAATTATAGAGTACTTACAGAGCTATTTGTGTCTCATAAAATGAAGTGAGACTAAATATTTTAATTGTGTTGGAGAAATAAGGGAAAATATTTGAGTTTCAAATGTCAGGTAAGATTATAGGTCAGATACACATAACTCGTATTAACAGCTGGCGTCTTCCAGAGTCACAAGTGCTGTGTGGAGCTCTTCTGCTGGAAATGAAGAGTTGAGGCATTTTGTCAAATATTTCTTTTAAGAGTAAAGAAAATGAAATTGTTCTCTCCAATTTCAACCTTCAGGTAATGCCAGAAGACAGAATGTAATGTAATTTACTGTGTATAAATTACATCTGAACCATGAATAGCCAAGTGTGAATAGATTGCATGCTCAATTACAGAGTCCTACCCAATGTTTTCATAAATGGCATTACCATGAAACCAAACAAAATAACAAAATAGCTGTTTTTAGAGTTTTAACTTCTAGTACACGTCTAACGAAAATGGTCTCAAGGTTTTATAGCCCTTTTCATCACATACACAAATGAAATGGAGTCTCACTTTTTAAACAAGATGATGCTTCCAGTGGCATTTTAAAGTGGTAGCTTCTTCCAAAGTCCCCTTGACTCATTTCAGCGTATACCTGGAAACTGTCCCTTAGCTCTGCAAGTAAGTCACAGTAGTCTACAATGGTTCTTGCATTTATCCCATGTAGAATACAAGGGTTCGTGCATTTATCCCATGTAGAATATCCTGACCATATGTGTAATCAAAAGAGCTAAGTAGACTCAAAATTAGTTTGCCGATTTTAAAAGGTAAGCATTAAAATTTTGGGGGGTTATTAATTATTCTCTTTGTACTAATATGGATGGCAGATCGTGCTACTATTTGCATTTGTTGTTATTAATTTATTCAATAACCTTCCTATGTGCTATATTGCAGGGTCAGTACTCAGAGTTATAGTCACTTAAAATATTTTGCATGAGACCAGGCCTCATGCCACAGGCCTCTAACCCCAGAACTCTGGGAAGCTCAGGAGAGATTTTTCAAGTTTGAACACAGCCCGACCTATTAAGAAGAACTCAGTGAGAGGCTCTCTAAACATCAAAGAAGAAAAAAAAAAAAAAGGCAAAAAACCACAATGCTCCATACAATGGTCTTAAGCTTGATTCCCAGTATCATAACTCCCCCAAACACACTCTGCTTAAAGAGAATAGTATTTTCTAGTGATAGATTCCATACTGTTTTAATTAAATCTATTAAGCATTAATCTAACAAGTCATGCTATGCTATGGTCCTTAGAAAAAATAGTTAAAATAGTTATGGATTTATATTTACAATTATGCCTCCAAATTAGAATGATTATGTGAAAAAAACATGAAATGCAAATGATCTGCAAGGTGTTCCCATTCTTGCTAAGCTGATTCCCATTCACATGATTTAATAATTAGCATAAAATTTTAGTTAAGATGTTATAGGTGAAATGATTAATAAGTTCTTGCCAGTCTTGCAAATTTCAGTAATTACTTTTTAGAAGACCAAGCTTGATTTTTTGATATTCCAACAATCACATTTCTATAAATATGTGAACTAATTAATGTCAGTGAAGGCTGGCCATGGGGTTCACAGTGACACCAAAAGACGTGTAGCCAGCTGGCAAAACAGGAGTTTAAACAGTGCTTGCTTAGTGACTGATAGATTTCTATCTAATGGTGCTAGATTTTTCAAAGCCAGATAATCAGGGTCCATACATTCGTCTGGAGAATGTTGCCGGTTATTTTGAAAATAAGCCAATTAAAATTTCCAGAGCCTTTCAGTTGGCCAGTCAGATCAATTCTGATGAACTGTGCTGATTTTACTTATATTATATCTGCAAAAAATAGTAGATACATTTCTACTAAAATTAAAAGAATCTACTTAAGAGAAAGTTTGAGGATATATTTTCCATAATTCAAACTGAAGAACTATAACTAAAGCCAACTGAAGAATATTTTCAGCTCTCTTTTTAAAAATGTGGGTATCAATACTTCAATCAGTATTTCAATTAGAAATGCAATAATTATGCATCTAATTGATTAACAATTAGGAGCACCTATAGTTGGCTATAATTTTAATTACTGATTACATTATGAGTGATTATTTAAAATATCTGTGTAAGCACCATTAGATTATAAAGAAAAGAATAAAACAATTTTAAGATAATCAGTCAATTGAAATTGGAATGAAAGACAATTCAATATTTTAAGATCTTCATTTTGAGCAACGTTAATGGTTACTGAAAAATGTGCCACTGAGGGAAATGCTGATCAATGATCACTGGAATGTACCTCGTCAACCTTTTTGTGTGTGAAAGGCAAAAAGTAACACAGAATATAATGATGTTTGTCAAAAAAATAGGCATGAGACCAAAGGTCCAAGATAAATGGCAGGTGAGAATAAAACTCATTTCTAATCTATTTTGTTGGATATTCATGTTTTAGAAATAAAAATGTTTGCTGATTCTTCGTCCTGAATGTGGGAAATCAGTTAATAACCATCCTGAAATGAACTTTTGAATCAGGTTTTTAGGTACAATAAGATTGTAATCAGTTGATTCCATTTTTTTTCTAGAAGAGATAGTCAATTTTTAACTCATTTACCTTATAATTAGGCTACAGTACTCAAAGCTCTTGATGAGGAAAATATTACATGTTTCCTTTTTGGTAATCTGAGAGAGGGTTAGTAGCAAGTTTGGATTACAATTATACTCTGAAAAGGTTAATGACTTCCAAATTTGAAAAAAAGAAATTCTATGCAGTTTTCTCCAATTACAATATAGTTCTTGAGGATCAAGGGTCTTGAAAATTGATTAAAAGACCATAAAATAGCTTAAAAATTTTTATGATAAACAAAATGCTTGTGCAAGTGAATGTTATAAACAGATTCCTTGAGTTCTTTTCTTTTTAAAACTCTTCAGCACTAAAGTTTTAAAGAATATGTTACATAAGAATAGCACAACATATTTCTTCACAGACACTATCATGGTTAAGAGTTAAAAAAGAAAATAATAACAATGTTGGAGAGGATCTGGAGAAAACTGGAATCCTCATACGCAGCTGGAGTGAATGGATATGGGTTTGGCTGCTTTGAAAAGTGGCCCAGCAGTTCCTGAGATGATTAACCATAGAACTAAATATGAGATAGCCATTCCTTCTGAAGCGTATGTCCAAGAGAGGTAAAAACGTACACTTGAACAAAAATGTACACTATAATATTCGTAACGGCATTATTGATAATGGCCAACAAATTGGACACATCACAAATGGCCAGCATTTGATGAGCGGGTAGATAAAATGTCATTATATCATGCAATGCAACAGCATTTAAGAAAAAAAAAAAAAGAGCAGAGTTCTGACATGTGCTATGATGTGAATGAACCTTGAAAACCTTACACTCACTGAAACAAGCACACATGCATACACACGCACAAATCACACACACATAGTATACAATGCCATTTATAGGGACTGCAAAGCTTTGGAAACTTTACAGAGACATAAAGGACGCTAGAAACTGCCTATATTTGGAGGAGGGAGAATAAATGCAGAGAAATGAGAAGTTACTATTTAAGGTTGCAGGGTTTCTTTTTGGGATGATGAAAATTACAAAATTAGCGGTGGTGGTGCACAGTTTAAACGGTACAATTAGATGATAAGTAAATTATCTACCAAATATGTAGAAGTCACAGAAAGAACAATTACACCAAAAAAGCATAATAAACCTCAACGTGCTCCTCACCTGACTTCCAATTCTCAATACACTGCCACCCTTCACTCCTGTCATATATTATTTTAAAGCAGTTCTACAAAAATATATAAAGTGGAAAATACACCGACATGTGAGGGTAGAGTCTGGAGAGAAGGGAATCTCATCTGCTTTTAGACGCATCGTGAGCATGATGCTATGTACCACAGTGCTACTGGGTGGGAAAAGGGCCCTGGTGATTGAAAGCTAAACTTGGCCGCCAGGAGAAAGTAGCAAGCACTAGAGTACGTTGAGCTCCACTGCTTTCTGGGCTCTCTTTACAGATGGAACAACTGAGACCTAACACAGTTTCAAAGAGTTCAGCTGTTTAGACACTCTAATAAAGTCTACATGAAATACTTGGAACCTTACACTCCCCTCTAATGCCTCCTCATGACTTTTATATAACAGAACTCCAGAGAAAGTGTGCCTCTTGCCTAGGCAGGATAAGTTTCTAGAAAAGATAGTAATGCTAGTTAAGTCCGATGCTTGTGAAATAAGGCAGGACTAACAGCACTGACAAACTCTTACTAGAGTTCATCAAAAAGGTGATCGAATAATAAGAAACAATCATGATGTTTTTATTTCTGGTAAAATCCAAGTCAAAAATTTATGCACCTTCCTAAATAGTTGTTTACAAATGTAATACAGGTGTGAGGTTTAATTTTCTTTCTTTCTTTTTTGTTTTTATCTGAGACAGGGTCTCACTCGGCAGCCCAGGCTGGTCCTGAATTCACGATGGAGCCCAGGCTGGCCTTGGACTCACAGCAATCCTCCTGTCTCAGCCTTCCGGAATGCTGGAATTACAGATGTGCAACACCATGGCCGGCTTATGTGGTGCTGGGAAATCGAACTCTGGTGCCTAGTACTTGACTTAGCACTTGCTAGGCAGGGCTTTAACCACTGAGCCATTCCTCCAGGTCCTAATTTTTATTTTTATAGAATATGAATACTTCAGTGCATCATCTAAAAGCTATCTTTTGAATTTCTGCTTGTATATTTTGATTGGTATACGTTGTTATTTTTGCTTTCTAAATCAGATTAGATTATGACAACACTGCTAAATAATAAAAATTAAATGAGTGGCACTTTTCTTTTTCTTACCAGTACTAAAATAAGGATTTCTAACCTTCAAGTTGTCAAATAAAGAAGAGAGGGAGGAAAGAAGAAAGTTCTTTTTTACTTGGAATAATTAACAATGTAATTGTTTGTAGCTAAATATCTGGCAGATACTACCTTAATTACATAGGTTATCACATAAAACTCAGCCTATGAGTCAACTAAAGATTCTCTTTTCACAAATTCGTGTTGCATGTGATTCGTTTTGTTCTAAGCTTTGAAATTCATATGAAATATGGAGATGCCCAAACACCAGATTTCCCAGTTTCCTCATTTACCTGCAGATCAGCCGTAAAAACACGTACTTTGTAATATTAGGTCAGTGCTGACTTACTTCATTCTTATTTGCATATCCTTTTCTTCTTTTTTTCATTAGTGAGTCATAGGGAGGCCCTGTGGTACAGCCACTGAGTATTACTGGGAAAGGCAAATGACCAAAAGTCATCAAAGAGCGATCTGTGCACACTGATTTTCTTTTTTTAGGATTAATGACTAAGGCCGTTTAGTACAAGCCTTTAAATTTTGTACCTGGTGACATTTGTTTAATTAGAAGTCTTTTGTGCTTCCTGTACAAATTCGATAATGTGAGGCTACTATCATTCATGCATCTTGCACCTTAACGTAGAGATAAAAATAGATTCTCCATTTTCCCATTTCAAAACAGATAAATACACTTTTAAAATTTGTCTTTGAGATAGTAAGAATATGGAAATATATTAATACGAGGAAATGATTGAATTGTAATATTTCACATTCACATGTCAGTAGAATAACCCCCAATGATTCTTTTGTTTCCTTTACTGTGGTATTTTGCAAATAAAGACAAAGTTGCTCTTACATTTTTGATGTGGATTATCCGAGTCAATGACTTTCCAACTCTCGTCTTTAGAAATTTTCTCTAGCAACTCTTTTTTGCCTCTGAATATGTGGTAGGAAAGAATGAGTTAAGGCATCAGAGAGGATCTGACACCTGAAATTACTGGTCCTTCTCTTCAGGGGTTCTACGTGATGGAAAGGAGGACAAGTGAGCCAGTGTGGACTGGGATTCAACCCAAGATGACTTCCAGATACTCCTTGACTTGCAAAGAGACTATACTCCAAGAAGTCCATCCGTAAAGTGTCAATGCCCTAAGTACAGAGTGCCCTTGGTATCCCTGTCCTACTGCCGTACCACAGCTCAGCAGCATAGTACACGGTCACCTACTGACTGTTACCTCTTGAGTGCATGGCTGATGGTGAAACAGTATCCTACTGAAAATGTAACTAGACAAAGTATAACTTGAGCTGTAAGAAGTATAGGATTATTTGTACAAACCACGTGACATGTCTTTATTTTGAACTTTGTTTTAAGCTAAGAATTAAAATACGTACACTCAAAGATCCAAAACAAAACAAACATAATGCTAAGATACCATCTCACTCCAGAGGGAATGGCCTATATCAACAAGTCAAATAGCAATCAGTGCTGGCTGAGGCTGTGGAGAGAAAGGAACCCTCCTATACTGCTGGTGGGAATGTAAATTCATACAGCCACTCTGGAAAGCAGTATGGAGATCTGTCAAAAGACTAGAAATAAATATCCCTTTTATCCAGCAACACCCCTCCTGGGAATATATCCAAAAGGGCCAAAACAGCACACAACGAAGACATATATATACCCATATTCATAGCAGCACAACTAACAATAGTTAAAATCTGGAAGTCACAAAAATACCCATCAACAGACCAATGGATACATGCACTGTGGTATTTATACACATTGGAATACTATGCACCTATAAAGTCCAACAGCATGGAGGTTTTCACAGGCAAATGGAAGAAACTAGAGAACATCACGCTTAGTGAAGTGAGTCAGAAGCAGAAGGTGAAACATCGAATTGTCTCTCTGATATGAGAAACCCAGATCACAACTCTCAATGAACTTAAAACAGAAACCAAAGTGAACCAGGGGTTGGGGGGGAAGGAGGGAGGGATTGGTCGGGGGAGGGACCAAAGGAGAGTGGGAAAGGCCTTGTCACCTTGACAAGATGCATTATGTGCACAAAATTCTCAACTTCATTGTAAACCTTAAATTTTGCGCTTATACATATCAATAAAATGGGAGGAAAAACATAAGCAAAAAGGGTCAAAATAGTGGTCTCACAAGATCCTTGTAAGAATTCCAAATGGAATTGCTAATCAAAATACAGCGTTTCATGTGGTGAACTAAACCATTACCTCCCTGGTGGCATTTACCATGATCCTGACAAGGCAGGTAAGGAGAAACTGAGTCAACTATTTGGTCTGAATATGTTTATTTTCCTTTCTAAATTATTTTTGTTTAAACCAGTTATCCAACTTCTCTCTCTACTCTAACCCAACTAGTTATGTACAAGGTTTCAGAGCTCTACTTTGGGTTTCTCATAAATTTGGTTTGTACTATCAGTAACTAAAGCTTTCTGAGAGTTTCTCTACTACTGCCTATTTTTAAATTTGAGCCATATTCTCCCTAAGTCACTAAATTGTTCAGACTAGATTTGAGCTTGTAAACTGTATGCCACTATTACGAATTTAGTGCTACACTAAAAGTCAACTTTCAGATTCCCAAAAATAAAACCAACCAACCAAACAAAAAATACCAGTCCTCAATAGGTAGCATCAGTCAAATTCTATGAAGCCAGTTGCAAGCTACCAATAGTTAAACAATCTTGCAAAAAGTCTAAGTATTTAACAACTACCTTTTGTGCTCTAGTAGTGTCAGTCTAGTCTATGACTTATCAAAGTGGAACATGAGGTCAGCTTGCCTGTAACAGGCCAAAACCAAAGGGTAGAATGGAATAAATTTCAATTAAAATTCATTACACCGCTCTTGGGGTTAAAATATTAATCTGATCTAATGTTTCTCTCTTCTACGCTATTAATATTCAAGGTACTTATTTATGAGAAGACAAAAACTGAGTGATTATTTGATTTTGTTGCTTTTTTATGGTTAGAATTTCTGTTAAAAAATAAGGACTAATATTCAAAGTTAAGTGAAGCCCCTAATGAATATTTAAATCTAGTCTTAGTTTACTAATATCTAAGATCAGAAAAAGTATGTTAAATTGAGAGTCTATGGCAAAAATATTGTTTTGTAAAGACTTAAAAACCACATACAGTGTCTGTACATTGCTTGTTGTGCTCTGTTTTCACACGGTACTACAGGCTGAACCCAGGGCCTGGGCATTGTGCTGCACCATCAGACTTCTTTTTTTAACATTTGAACCATATTCTCACTAAGTCACTAAGTCACAGGGTAGGCTTGAGTTTCTCATACTTCTACCACAGGCTCTGACGTGCTGGCATTGCAGGTATGCGCCACCATGTCAAGCTCTATTCCTGTCACACAGTGATGGTCACATACTGCCATCATGGGGCAAACAGAAAAAAAAATAATCTTTCATGAAATTACAGAACTTCAAGATTTTAAGAATCTTGACTTATACTCTTTAGTGAAAACTCTAGCCATGTGGCTAATCATCTACTTGTTATTCAGATAAATATAATAATACTTAATGTATTATGATATAGTTGGCATTGTAGGTGAAACTATATGAAAGGGTCGATAAACTGTTTTTTGAGCTATAGTTTATTCCAATAGAATGGTCGTCATCTTTCACCTAGTCTGATCTTTTTAGGGTTTAAGTGACAAACCAAGAGCTTCAAGGAAGGCTTAGATATTTTAGCTGACATGTCTTAGAAAATTTTCATAATGGCTTTATCCAGATCCAAAATTATCAGATTGTTGAATTTCTGTGAATGTTAATTTGTATTGATTTTTGGTAAAGAAAAATAATTTCTTACCAGAGAAAGACAAAGGACTCTTCGTAGTGGTTGGCAACACCACATACAGAACACAATGAAGCTTGTGAGAAAGAACAGAATGCCCAGTAGTTTAAAAGCAAGCATCCTCACCCTCTCCCGGGAGCTTCACAAACTAATTGAAATTAGACACATATGCAAAAACCAAATAAATAAACTAAAACTGGGAACAAGATTGATATTACAATGTAGAATGATTCTTGCCTCTAACTTTATAAAAATTTGTTCCTTGAGTATCCTGTTCCAAATACGCAACAAGGACACAATAAAACCTACAAAAGTTTCTAAAATTCAAGCAGAAAATGAGATTTTGGGAAAATATGAAATAAATTCGTGATTGGATAAGAAAATAAATATGAAACCCTAAATGAATGTGAAAAATAAAAATAGCAATTTGACTGACTACAGCGTACGACTTACTGGGGAGTCTTTATGCTTTACCTTTATTCATTCAACAAGAAAGAGGAAATGCCATAAAAATACAACACAAAGGCTCAGAAAGAAAAGTCTACGTTTGAACCCCACTTTTAGCACTCGGCAGCTGGGAGTTCCCAGGTGCACATTGCTTCCCCTTCCTGTGCCTTTTTCCTTTCATAAAATAGAAGCACCACTGACTTCGTGATATTGTGAAGACCAAAGAATGGGGGAGAATATAATATTTATTAATTCCTGGCATGTAAGACTCAAGGTCCATTCAAAAAGTAAATCTTCAAAGAAAGACTTTGGAATTCTTTTAAGTAGAAAGACAATCATATTAATCATATTACTGAGTGTGTAAATCCAGAAGGATTTTGGAACATTAACAACAGGCACAAAGTGGAAAGAGAAGGGAAAGAGGCAGGAGAAGGAGGAAAGTGGGCTTCACTCACCACATACATGCGGAAAGAGTAAATATAAAAGTCGCGTCACGTCAAAGTTTGATTAATGATAAAATAGTTTATAATTTCGATGGATAGATGCAGACGGTATGATGAGCTAAATTCACATTTTCCATATCTAAAAGCCTTCTATGAATATTTATTCAGATTTGTGCTACTCTGCTAAGCGTATAATTCCAATCTGAAACATCTTTCCATAGTATAAGGAAATGTTTAGTTCTTTCTAGAAAAAAGAATATAACTTGTCCCCAATCTTGTGGCTCATATATTTCTCATCACGTGAATAAAAGATTTATAAAACTAATGATTCAGATTCTGCAATGTACATGATGCCAAACACCTGCATTTACATTTTTGTTTATATGTTGTAGCCTAATACACTATATGTACAGTCACATAACTGAATACACTTAATTTTTTAAATCCATTTACTTTTTAAAAAGACATGGTATTTTCTATTTTTCCAAAGGAAAATAAAAATAGCTATTATGACCCTATTTAAGCATAGAATAACCATGAAAGAAACTATTAGTGGAAAAAATAAGAAAGTTCTTTATGTACTTGCACAAAAAGTATTTGTTTTAGTTATTTTCTTGTTGCTAGCATATCCATCACTTTAGAGAGGAAAGATTTATTTTGGCTTCCAATTTCCAAAGGTCATAGTCCAATCACAGGCAGGTGGATGGAAAAGGGTAGAACCACACTGTGGTTCTCAAGGCACAGCAGAACAGAGCCAAGAGGAAGTCTCAAGCACCCACCCCTTCCAGGCAGACCCCACCTCCCAACAGTACACGGTATCCATAGGTACATGAGGCTTTTGGGGTCACTCCAGACCCAAACTGCTACAACATCTTCAATACTTCATATTGACAAAGAAAAGCAAAACTATTCCGTTCAGGATTCTGAAACACACCACTCTCTTTTTCTACGTGATCTTGCATGGACATGCGCACAGCTGGCATTGCACTCTCAAGAACTATCAGTAGCTCAGTAGCTCAGGACTTTACAAATGTGCGGTGCAAACAAGAGCAAGCGTCACTTGAGGAGCACAGCATGGCTGCTCATCTTCTGTGAGCTGAGCTGGAGGTTTTTGAAGACAGAAGGCTTTATTTATAAACCATCAAAGTGTCACTTGGGTCCAGGCCATTGGGAGAGCAGAGATTTAAGTAGGAGACTCATTGATTTGTTGCTTAACTGTATCGTCAAGACGACAAAGGGGAAGAAAAAAAGGAGGTCGAAGAACAATCTTTAACATCTCTGTCAGAAACTGAGACATGCCCATTCCACAAGATTTTCTAATTTTGCTAAAATTATATATGCTGCCAGGTCGCCTGTTGGAACTTGGAAGCTATAGTAAAACTGACAGCACTGGTTGAACACCAGGACACGCTTGCATTAAAGCAAACAGACATGGTAACTGTACAGAAGAACAGGGGACACGAGATGATCCTTGTGCAACCCGAGTACAAAGTGAATGCGACCCTGAGTTTGAAGCAGGGGGTCTCAGAGAGCACTCAGGGTCCAATGGCCAAAGGCACTCCAAGGCTATTCCTGGTCCATGTTCACTGGTGACATTTAAGCTGGACAGCAAGTTTCCCAGTAGCTCGGGCTGTTATCTGAGGTGAAATGTACTTGGTAAAATAATTCACCTAGACTTTCCAAGACTCTAAATTGCCACTTCAAATAGCACACACACCATAGCCAAATCTACTTTAAGTATGTCAAGTACAAACAGACACAGCCCAAACCTCCCAAGGTTGGCTGGCAGTTGACTTTGTGGCTACTTGTATCCTTCAAATTCAGTTTTTCTCCTTTGCTAAATTTCTGTCAGGTGGTCCTGGTTGGCTCTTATTTTAAAGGAAAAGCATGTATCTCTGTACTTCATTTCTAGTCTAAAAAATCTCACAGATTTCTCAAAGAATACTAAAACACATAAAATGCTGTT
Organism: Ctenodactylus gundi; assembly: GCA_004027205.1. Lineage (NCBI taxonomy): Eukaryota > Metazoa > Chordata > Mammalia > Rodentia > Ctenodactylidae > Ctenodactylus > Ctenodactylus gundi. The sequence goes on from PVKB01004049.1 coordinate 56,685, forward strand.
TATACTGAATGAGAAAGAAGCATGAACACTAACCTTAGGGAAGTTAAATTCACTCCGATATGTAGATTCTAAGCTTTTGGGTTTTGTTTACATTTTCAATGTCATTTGCATATATTTACATCACCGCATTCCAGGTCTCTTATCTGCTTTTCATTACCTCCTCCTTGCCTCTCACTGATGAAGTTAGGTTTGTTTTTAGAAGACCTCTTCTAGACAACTCTTTTTCAATGAGTTAAAATGCCTTTAAGTAGCACTATCAGTTGGGGCCAGCCAAATGGGTGGTCTTGGTTCCAGTACTCAGAAAAGTCACATAACCTAGTATCTGTCAGCGACCTAAGCTCAACAACAGTTGAACTGGCACTATAAGTACAATATACCAAAGATATTTCTTCATAGTATCTTCCCATACTAATTTTTTGCTTTTTTTTTCTGGCAGGCCTTTTTTGTGTTCAATCAGACATCGGATTCTTTTGATTTTGTTTTCTAGATATATCCTAATTCAACTTCTTTTTTTCACTCATGATCATGTGGTTCAGTCACGTGACTGAATTCTAGAATGTTCTAACAATGAAGGATCGCTAGAGACTAGAGAGGCCATTTAGAACAGCGGGATTGTGGCGTTTGTTTGTGATTTCTTTTTACATATAGAAGACTAATCCTTGGATCCTCATATTGAACCACATCTCCACCCCTTTTTTTATCTTTGTTTTTGAAAATGGGTCTCGCCAAGCGGCTAAGTTGCTGAGGCTGGACTCAAGCTCCCAATTCTGCTGCCTCCATCCTTCAGAGTACCAGGTATATACACTGAACCACGAGGTTCAGCCTAGAGTATTACACTATTGTACTTATTTTCAAAGAAACTGAGAATTATTTATTGTTTATAGACTGAAAGAAAACAAGGACAAGAGGAAACAATGACAATGAAATACAAATTCACTATCTATCCAAAGACCAACTCTAGTGTTGGAAAAGAGCTTAAAACTTGAAAATATGACAAAAAATTCACTAGATTTTTCTTTGTAAGAATTTTAAGACATATTCAAAAATCATTTAATTGTATGGAGAGTCATTTATTTTCTTAAATTGCTTTCTATTGATTAAAGTTAGTGGAGTTATAGGTTACTGTGCAGATTTTCTTTCAAGTCGAAATGCAAATAATTAATGAAAAACAAAGTGAAACAGGGGGGTAGGGTGGGGAGGGTGGAAGGAATAGGTAAGGAGAGGGACAAAAGGAAAGTGGGAAAGGCCTTGTCACCCTGACAAGATATGTATGTGCACAAAATGCTCAACTTCATTGTAAACCTTAAATTTTGCACTTATACATATTAATAAAATGGGGAAAATTAGTTGGAAAATATTTAACATAAAAAAGAAATGCAAATAATTTTTACATGTAAAGAAAATGTCAAAGTGGAAAATAAACAATTTTATAACTATTCTAGCAATCTTATTCTAAAATATCTTTATTAAATTGTCCATAAATGCAGTCTTGCAATTTTTGAGATCTGTTAATGAAATGAATAAAACTTTTGATATGTTCCCTTTATATTTATATGGACAGTCATATTTTTAGGTTTTGGAGCGTTTCACTTTATTAGTAGCTTGAAAATAATGGTTGATTCTTATGAAAACTTATTTAACTCATAAAAGCACTTTTATTTGCACTGTTACAATGATATTATTGGAAAAAATAATCTAGTATATCTTTGATTTTTAAAAAAAAACTTAGTATTGTTTGATACATTTTGGACTCTTAAAGCAACTATCAAATGAACTCTGACAAAACAAGATCCACCTGGAAAGCAAACCCAACAGAAAATTACATAAGAAAACATTCTTTAAAGCAGCTTGAAATTTAAGTGAATTATTGCTCATAATTCCATAATTAATTTCTTCATGTAGTCATTTGTTTTTATGAACTACAGTGTTGCCTTTGGTGTAAGTTTTTTGTTCCAATTTTTCTGTGCTATACTGTAATACCCTAGACTAAAGGAAACCAGCAAAACAAACGCTGAGAGAAACGCTATCTGCTTAAAACTAACTAAAGATATCTCTTTCCCAGTGACATGTTTATTCAGGTGATAAAATTCAGAGCTGGGGAGACATATAATCTGTTGCATTTTCCAAAGTTCAATATAGTTTTGTGGTAACCATTGTTTGTGACAAACAGACAAACAACCTAATTCTACTGAAAAAAACAATGTTTAACTTCCAAAGAACTGCTATTGTATTGATACCATTCAGCTCAGAAACGAACACTTGACTAAATCTCTGTTTATATGGTTCTATATAAGTTTTGGGAACGCTTGTTTTATCTGCCAAAGTATAAAAGCAATTGGTTCTCAACTAATTCCCATGTTCTACCAAGGGCAATATCTGCAAGTTGAAGTTTAAACATTCTCCCCCACCTTTTATAATATCCCCTACCCAAGGTGTAATTATCTGCGGCTCGGGCTTTATACACTGTAATACGGATGAGGATCACTGATGAGACCCAGGCTTCCTGTAGAGCTGGGTTCAGGTGAGCTAATATGAGGCTTGAGAACACAGGGGTGATGAGATTCTACATGATGCTGATGTTTATGCCGCAAGCCAAGAGATCACATTTTGACCAAAAGGACCCTACATAGCTTGTTCTTAAAACATACAGCAATCTAGGTTTCTAATTTCTGACTGAAATTAAAAAGCATAATCATCTATATTATGCATGAGAATTCAACTGGGATTTTCAAACAAATCTCTTCTAATTTCACAAGGAATAACATGTTTTTGAAAATCCATCTGTTCTTCTATACAACTTGCAGTGACAAAATGACTCACAGAAAAGCATCGAGTCATCGTAACCTTGACATTCAAGGCTTTGTGTCAACTGCAGCAAATTACTATTCAATCCTATTTCTTCTTTACTCTTGTATATATTCCACATATATGTTTGCTATTCTATAATCCATGTTCTTGTTAACAATTACCCCTTAACTGAAAAACCTTTTTTCTATGTTTCACAACTCATTCCTTTTTTTAATATCAGTTAAAACACCAGTTTTAACATCAGTCCCTTGATGTTTCCCTCATCTTTCTCTTCCTCTAAACTCTTTCTTAAATATAATAGATCCTCCCTTGGTGTGCCTACAGGATATTAACTTATGTGTAAAACTACCTTGAAATAAATCCTGTTATAGTTAAAAATCATCATCTGTGTAGACTAATAGGCATTGACTCATGAAGTGAGTCATTAATTAACTCTCCATGGGAATTTTTTTGAAGGCCATTCAGATTTTTGTGACATCACTTATAGGCCATACAAATTAACAACTTAAAATTAGTCTGCTCTATTTGGTAGAATATTTAATTAACTCATTTCTAATGTGATAGTTGTCATGGTCAGGCCAGACCACATGGCTCACGGCTCATGGGTTGGATATTCTCTATCCTTTCTCTCGAATGCAAAGGTTATCAAGACAGAATATTTTCCTTAAGGTATTTATGCTTTAGTATACAAATAAAAATGTAATAATTAATACCAAACACAAATTCAACTATGGATATTATGATTTGGATCTGGAGCATTCCTCCCAAATTTTTGTGTATTTGTGAGGCGACTGAATTGTGGAGGTTAATTAGATCAAGTGGATTGATCCTATGGGTTCAGATTCTGTTAAGAGGTAGGGCCTTGTCTGGAAGGGTGAGTCTCTGAGTGTGTGGTAGGTCACTGAAGGAGTGTTCTGAAAGGCCACATACCTGCCCCCAGCTCCTTCTGCACTTCCATCTGCTTATGGCTACATGAGATGTGCAGCTATCCACTGGCAGGCGCTTCTGCCACGGGCAGCCAACCATGCGTGGACTCACTGGCCTCCTAACTGGGAGCTGGGGTTAACTTTCCAGCTCTTAATTTGTGAGTGTTGGGCATCATGTCTCAAAGAAGAGAAAGTGAGAAGACAAATGATAAGAGGGGTAGAGAAGAGATAAACTGAGGTAATCCCTTTCAGTGGTGGGATAGAGCAGAGGACATTAGGATTTGGCTAGGAATGAGAATCTGAGAATCTTGGCAGGCCTTTTCAGAAGACTGAGATTCATGTTATCTGAGACCTGAATGATAAGGTTGGCAAAGACACTTGCAGGTGTGCAGAAAAAGTGATCAAAGCAGAAGCAACAACAAATTCTAAGACCTTCAGTTAAAACAGACATACATGATCCCTGTTATGGTTTGGATCTTCAGTGTCTCCTAAAAGCAATGTGTTTAGAAGTAGTAGGATTACTGTGGAACCCTGTGATGTTGGGAGGTAGGACCTGGTTGAAAGGGGAAGATTCTTTAGACTTGACCTGGAGGGATTGTGTCGATTTGTTGAGATTTGGGGGGCGACCTGGGCAGAGCTTTCAGGTGTGAGTTATTGATTTGTGATCCACGAAGCGAGGGACGGGCACCCATTCTGGTTGTGGGGGGCTCAATTGGAAGTTTACAGTAATTAAAGGAAGTAAGAAGAAACACTGTTACAGCTTCTTCCTAGGAAAGCTGTAGCCTTGCCTGAAAACTCCAGACATCACCTGCTATTCCCTGACTTGGCTTCTGCCTCACTGTGGCTTTCTGTCTGTGTCTTCTTACGTCGCTCCCCAGTCTCTGCCATGTGCTTCATCATTGCCATTACCAGCTGCCCATATTTGGACTTTGTAAGACCTTTTGAAACTGCGAATTAAAATAAATCTTTTCTCTTTAAGTTGTGGACATCAAGTACCTTATCGCAGCAATGAATAATTAACTAAGACAATCAGTGACATGTCAGACATAGAAGAAAATGAATGAAGATTAAAAAAAAGCAAAAGGGGGAAGAAGATGACGTGAACAGGTAGATGATGTGATGTTGCCATTGGTGGCCTTGGTAAAGACCAAGCCAAATGTACTAGGAAAGAGAAAATCTGCTTCACCGAAGAACCTTGAAACTCTTCCTGTCCATCTCTCTGTGTAATGAAAGATAAAGTGTTCCAAAGAAGAGAAAATTATGCACTGAAAGTTTAGGACTTCCCTGTAATTGTTCTAACAGTTCTCATCTAGACTGTAGACAACAATACTCTAGTTTATCTTAATAACACATTATTCTCTAGTTTCTTAAGAAAAAACATTTCTAGGTTTTGAAGATAACATAGATGGTGAATAGTTTTTCTCTACAGTTAAAAATAATTCAATTTTTAGTGTTCAGTTAGAGATTACAGATATAGCAAGGACAGTAAATAAAATCAGCACCTTGCACACCTCAGTTTCTGCTGCTGCCACACACAATCTCCATCCGGTTTGGCTGGAGTCATGTGACATGCAACAAAGAAAAGAGAGGCGAGTTGTGTACCATTCTCATATTTGCACCCTGACTTCCTATTTAGAATCGTGTTATGACAGCCAATAGCAACCATTTTTACTTAAAAGTCTTTACAAAATTAACATCATTTCCCGTAATGAGATTTTTTTCCCCAACAGAATAAAAGAAAACTTGAAGACAATTATCACTGTATGGGATGCTGAGTGTTGAAAACAGAATCACAACCTGTAAATTTAACCCCTGTACACCAGACATGATTGATACAACATGTCAAAACCTCTTCTGTAGAGCTGATAACGTCCCTCTCAAACTCTGCCCTTACTGTGAATTACGAAGCTATTTCAACTGATAAATATAAGTGTACATACTTGTAATGTATTCATAAGTTAAATATATGCTTATTTGACAAAATAGACCACAGTTTTGTCTTCTTTTCCCCATCCTCATTTTTGTTTCAAATGCATTAGAAAAAGAATCTTCTCAAATTTATCTTGCTGCATGTCAAGGATACTTTTCTTTTCCACATCCCTTAATTAACTCTTTTCCTCAGGCTTGCCTGAGGTCCTATTGACTCTTCTCTCCTCCATCGACCCACCAACGGGAAGGAGCTGGTTGTCCATGCCTGTGGACTGCATATGCTGCCGCCTCCAGGTGCGCTGCAGCCCCATGTGGGATGTGCAGACTGACTGAGATAACTTATTTGGACAAGTGGAGGGAGCCCGAAGTGCTGCTGACTTAAAAGAAGATGTACTTTGAGGTAACTGGGATTAAAAAAAAAAATGCAGCACAAAGAGATATGACTAAGGAGATTATATGGGTGAAAAAAAGATGCCATGTGTAGAACAGTATTTTCAATAGCTTGGAAACCCAACACATAATGAAACGAACAGAATTTATGTTCAGGTAAGACCATAAAATTTAATATTTAATTTTAAAGTGGAGTTAAGGACCAAATAATTCCCTTCACCCAAGGACTATTAATTAAATAATATGTTCTTCAAAGTATATTAAAGACATTTATCCATTAAGTCCCAATGAGTTCATAATTTCCTAATAATAACAATTAAGTTTCATCTGGCTACAGACATGTGAAATTAAGTATCACACACACACACATATACCCATGATGAATCAGGTCAGACATTTCATGAGTAGGTACAGAAAATAATATTAACCACTAATAGTAAGGACACAAAGGAGTCAACATCAACTGAAAGAGAATTCTGAGGCTCATGTATAATTTATTTTATGATCAAAAAAGCCATGAGGTGATCATTATTCATAAGAGCACACACTTGGGCTCTGTGGGACTAAATGAGATTGTGATGTCTTAAATACAATCATAACATCACTACGTTTAATTCACAAGTCTGAATCATTTGTCTGCATGTGGTTGATCTTGCTGCTCTTGAAAATGCAGGAGTAATCAAGCTAAATTATTTCCATTTAAAAGTGGATCATTATCCCTCTTTTACTATTTGCCCCTGCCTCATAATCAAGGCTCGAATCCAATCAATAATAATTTTTTTCTCACTAGGTTAATTTATATTTCTATGCCTGTGTTGGGCTCTTTTTATTTTTATATCTCCATAGGGTGTTTCGTTCTTAAGGAATCACATAACAGTTGTTGGTGGTATTTAAATGTGCTTTATGAGAACAGCTTTTCTGAAGAACAGAAAATATAATTTAATTTTTGGACAAACATATTAAGAAGTAAGTATTGCTACCTTAAATTGGTGCAAGTTACCTAGACTATTTCATTAAAATTACTTGGAAAAATATACAAAGCTATATTACACTGCTTATAACCATCTTTGGCCAGAGTAAGCACTTATCAATGCGTTTACTAAAATAATAAATGGAAAGAATGAATGAATGATGTCACATGGACACAAAACTATTATAAAACACAGACACATATCGTGTGTAGATTCCTCACTAAATTGTAATGGTAGCTATGAGAAACGTGCATAAAAGTTTGGAAGAATATTTTGGCAAAGAGCCGTACTGATAGAGCCTTAAGAACATCTTTTCAAGTCAGATAACATCTGATTCAAAAGATCAATCATTATAATAAAGTTACATAAAAGCAATTTGTAATCTGCTAGATTCTTCATACAGTTCTATGAATTTATGGATTGATCAGCAATGGGGATGCTTTCTGAGAAATGTACTGTCATATGATATCATTTTGTAAACATCACAGAGTGTAAATACACAAATTCAACAGTTGTACATGTGGTCTCTTGTCTGAAACACTATGTGCTACCTGACAGTATGTTCCTCATTTTGACATGAAAAATAGGCCAGGGAATATCTACTCTACTCCATTTTTTCAATATAGGGTCTTGCTCTATAGTTCTATCTGAAATAACAAGCAGAATGAAGCCAGACCTGCCAAACCGAGAAATCTTGCTATTTCTTAAAAGATTAATATCTAAAATGTACAATAGTTGAAAAAATTAGACTCCCCAAAATATGAATCAATTTTGATTTAAAGCTAAATAAATAATTTGTGCAATTCAGCTAAATAAACATATGCTGAGATGCCTCATTTATGTCAAGTCAGTGGCTTCCCTGAATTACCCACTGTTGAAACAAATTATCTCATCAATTTTGCCTCAGTTTTAAATTTTCTACCTCTGAATTGGAGAACCAATCGCTCAAGCAAAAGAAGTTGTAATTAAAACATCTTATCACAACAAAGAAATTGATGTGAAGCTAATGGAGGGCAAACACTGTTTTTCTCCTTAATAAGGTTTAAGTGCAAAATAAGTTGCATGTCCATTTACTATCAAAAACGGCCAAGGGGACAACATATTCAGTGTTATGTTACTACTTCCGGTGGTAGTAACTTAGGCTGAGAAGGGAGTCACATTGTTTGGTATGCAGCTGCAAAGGCAGATGTTGCCACCTAGAATGTACATTTCGTGAAATGTCCTCCTGTAGAACCTATAGCAGCTGGACCTGCTGGTTTCCTTTTAATAACGAATATGCAACAATGTGATGATCATAGAAACATTGTGGATTTGTTCATTCTGTGTTGTTCTGCCTCACTGGCTTACTTTAAAAGAAGTTAGCTGCCATATTAGGAGCCACATAAGGGGAAGCTCGTGCAGTAAGGGAAGGAATTGATGACACTGGTCAATAGCCAGAGTACAATGAAAAAAGTATACTTTGATGAAGACCCCCCACCCCACCCCCCGGCCCCCAGCTCAAATTTGGAGATGAGATCAGGGCTCCAGAAGGTACCTTTATCGCAGCTTCACGAGACACTGTGAGGCACAGACACCAGCTGAACTGTACCTGGATTCCAGACTCACAGAAACTGGGAGACAATACACAGTTCTTTTCAATTTAATCCACTAGGTATTGTAATAATATTTAATACAGTATTAGACAACTATAACACGTGACTTTCTGTCTTGTTAGATAGTGATAAAAATCACCTTTGGGTGCCTTATCTATATCTATGGGAGGGGACTTCTTAGGAAAAATGTGTTTAACAGTGATTTTATATATTGCAGACAAGTGAGCATTCAACAAAAGAAAGCAAAATAGTCCATTACTGTATATGTGCAACATGTAAATTTCATGTTTATCTCACAGCTGCAAAGTATCTAGACCCATGTTGTCTTGTTCCGTAATGGGCTCTGGTGTATGACAGATATGTTACACTATCACTCTGTGTGCCTCAGTTTCATTAACAGTAACATGGGTAATAATGATCTATTTCATACAATAAGTTAAGAATTAAACAAATTATAATGCACTTATAATAGTACTTGTCATATTATACACCCTATAATGATATGGTATACGTATATTAGAATCCAAATGTTGAAATTTTTCTTAATAATTTGTATAAATTCTAATAAAATCTTGAAATATTGTTTTAAGACTTGATATTATTTTTTACTATTCTGAATATCATTAAGAAATAGTTTATTTGGATAAATCTTCTGAGTTCATATCTTTAGGGGTTGGAGTTATCAGACTTAATCCTTAGAGTCCAACAGGTATCCATGTGGCATATGCTAATTTGAAAATAATTACATTTTCTACATCATTAGCTATTAAGTAAAATTATAAAAGAAAATATTTTATTTCAAAATTCTCTCATATAGTCATTTTAGGTTAAAGCTTTTTAGTATTAGTACTTCCCTGTCATCTTTTTAAACAAGACTCTAAAATACTCATTGTAACATCTGTCTAAATTCTAGGGTTGAGGCCATATATTTAATCATATATAATTAAGTTTTTAATATGATTTTTAAATACTCTGGTCTTCTTACATAAAAAGGTATTCAGCACTCCCCTCCCTTCAAAAGAGCAATGAATCACAAAATGTTAAAGTAGTAGCCCTTTATTACAGTTAAATTATTTAGCCTTCCGTCTTCAAAGCACCTTCCAGCAACTTAAAAAGATCTCTCAAATCTGCTAAAATGTGTGAAGAAAAACATTCTTGAAGCCAACTGCTTATGCGCACCACTCTTTTGCAGCAATTGGCCAGACTATTGTTAGCTTCCGTCTGTCTTAAGAATTGGAAGGGCAAATAAAAAACTCAGAACTTTTTCCTATTTTTCCCTCTCCTCGCTTGCTAAAATGAACTTGTCTATTACAATCTGTAAACCTACTTGTTCCTCCTCCGTAGGGTCCCCAGCCTCAACACTGTGATGGATTTGTGCCCAAGGATGAGAACTAGGTTTTGATATAAAATGGAACATCACTGTTAGAAGGGTACTATAAAACCTCTTTCAATGCAGCCTCCAAATGAATAATTCCCATTATGTGTGTTGTTAACATGTAATGAGGGATGTTCAGATCTTACACTGTTGTTTAGCCATATTCTATGCTTTTGTATGAAAGAGCAAACTGAATTTCACCAGTCTTGTCAAGCCAGCTGGACATTTATCTACATGCATATGGACAAGTGCACACAGACACGAAAGCCCACACATCTATCTCTATTAGGAAACCAGGTGTCTCCTCAGTGACCTCTGAACCTGAGTGAAACTTGCTCCCGAGTATTTTTCCGTTTGTTCCCTAACTGACTACATCCTTTCATCTCAAAACACATTTCTAATATTAATGACCTGCAGAGTACACTCTGCAGGAGCGACTGCCCTCTCTCCTGTCGGTGGTCTTTGGAGCCCCACGTTCCCCTCTGCTCATCCATCCTCATTCCCTTCAGTGCCTCCCCGTAGGCGACACAGGTCCCCTGCCTCTGGTTGACACACTGTGGCATCACCTATCACTCCTCACTCTATGCGGGTTGTCCTCATTAAGTCTGAGAAAGGCCAGAACACACGCAGGGCTTCCTGAAATCCAAGGGACAGCGTACGACTCACCTACAAAGACATCGCCATTTCAGACGCTGGAGGGCTCAGCAGATGGGCAGAGATAGGAATCTTACATTTTTAAAAACCAAATAAAAGGAAGAAAGAAAAAATGGGCATGGCATAGTAAATGAGGAGATTGGAAGCTGAGAAATCCTGATTAGACACTTCCTTGAAGAGAACTTATTGCTAACATTTTCTAGGGTGAAAAGAATAAAGAAAATTGAAATTCTAATTCAATGGGAATAATTTAGTGATAATTCTTTTGACTTTAAATCACACTAATTCCGGAGAAACATGTTTCCTTACCAAATCTGTGTGAGGCTACTTTAAACACCACTTCTGTCGCACATTCTATTTATGTAAATATGAGCAAATAAGACTGACTTTATTTTGAAATGCTGAAGGTATTTTTTTATCTGTAACAGTTCCTATGTTTTAGGGTACAGAATAAATGATTGTCCATTTGAAAAAAATATTCCTAGAAAGTCAGGAATAACACTTAGTATGAATCTTGTTTCTGACCAAAAATACCTCAGAGGCAATCTACAGAATCATTTTTGCTTTCTGAGTCCAAGGACAAATCAAATAGTATAGATACAATTGCAGATCTCAGCTATCCTCAACATAATAAGTTTGCTAGAATGTGCTCACGATGAGGAATCTTTGAGTACTTTGAAGTGCTGACATTTTTATGATGGCAGAATAATTATTTTGGCATTACAAGATAAAGGTGTCTTTTGAAGTAACTGACCTATGCCAGATTTGAATTATATTACGTATTGCACTTTGAAAATGATATGCTGACAGACCGAAGAGAGTTTGAGGTATGTCCACTCAATATGACAAGTTTCAAAACTGGTCTCCTCCTCATCAGTAACATTGAATAGATGTTTGGAGACACGAGATTCCAATTCTCACAGTTCAGAATAAAGTGAAGGATTTTAGTGAAGTCGCAAATGAGGAACAACAAAAAAAGTGAACAGCATTCTTATGCAGTCCAAACTCTTGTAGGAGACGACCGTGTATTCATGTTCACTATAACTAGAGCTCAGGTCATGTGAGTCTTAGTTTGCATGGGGAGCATAGGTAGAATACAGACATATTCTAACCAATGTTGTCTAACAAAATATACAAAATAATATAAATAGAGAAAGATGATTTAAACTTATTGCCAAGGTAGATTTGTGGCCCGGCTGGGGAATATAGTTATTTGAAAATACTAAAGTGAAACTAATACAAAATCAGTTGACTAAAGGAAAAAAAAAACAGGTAATTTTTAACATAAACATGCAAAAATGGCAGAAATATAAATCCAGAAGGAATAAAAAAGAGAAATTCACGCCTACTGGGACAGGTATAATAAAAAGAATAAATAGTAACAGGTATTGGTAAAGATATGGTACAATTGGACCCTACATACCGTATTAGTTGAGAACTGAAATAGTGCGACAACCTTGGAAAACACTTTGACACTTCCTCAAAAGACAAAACAGAATTATATGACTCAGCAGTCCTACTCGTAGATATCTGCCCAGGAGAAATAAGATATGTATTCATTCAAAAACTTGTAATAGAATATTCATGACAGCATTATTCATAATAGCCAAAAAGAGAAAATAATAACCCTGTGCCCATCAGTTGAAGTCTTATTAAACAAAATGTGACTTATTCGTGAAACAGAATGCTATTTAGCAATCAAAAGGAATTAAGAAGAGATTTGGTAAAGACAGATGAATTTTGAAAACATTTCCATAAATGAAAAAAGAAATCACAACAGACCATTTAATGTATTATTACATTTATAGGAAATGTCCAAAATATGTAAATCCACATAGAGAATAGTCTAGGGTGGCCTCCTGCAGGTGTGTGGGGGAAGGTGGTGATCACGTGAATCACATGATAAAAACCTAATAAAATCATATTGTGGCAATGGTTACTCTACTCTGGGTGAATACCAGAAACCAGTGAGCTCTGCACTTCTACAGAATAGATTTTATAGCATGTGAGTCATACTTCAGTAATGCTGTAGAAAAGAAGAAAGAACACAGGAAAGGGATCAGGGACTTGGGGTTGGGTCTCAGCTTCGCTTATGCTCGACAAAAATAATTTTTACCCTTGGCATTAACAAAAGTAAAATCAAACATAAAAATTGAAAAGCAGCAAGAGTCTAAACTAAGTGTGAGATCTAGTTGCTGTAGGCCTTTTTGGCATTTTCATAGATAGGCCGGCACCACATTCCGTTTTAGAGATGAGATATACAAGCACACAGAGCAGAAGAGAAGCAAGGAAATGCAAATCAGATACAAAAGTCACAGCTGGAAAATACAAAGAAGTGAACCTTCACTGAAGTTCTATATGGATGTGGTAACTAGCTTTAAGATTTAGATGAACGGAAAGAGGCAAAGGTGATGCTGCAGACAGGAAAAAGCGCAAGGGCGACTCAGAGGGGAAACTTGAGTAGCGTATTTACAGGGCAGAATAGCAGGAAAGAGGAAGGGAGAAACATGTGTTGTGGTTTCAATCCGGAAAGCGGTCCCCATCCCCAAAGCCTCATGTATTTGCATATATTGTAGATTATGCACTTATTTCACTTGCTGTTGGAAAGTGGGGCCTGGCATGGTGGTATGGATTTCGGAGGTTGGATTGGAGCGTGTCGGGAGGGATTACTGAGGGTGTGGGGGAATCACTGAGGCCGCGGTCTGGAGGCACACATTTCTGCCTTAGCTTCTTCCCAACCGCTGTTATCCCTCCTGAGACACCCCAAGCAGCTGTTCTCCATCTGAGCTTTACTTACCACTGTGAGCCCCCCGGGAGTGGATAGATATCTCCCTTCATTGTGAGCTAAAATACACCTTTTCTTCCTTAAGTTGTGGTGTTGGGTGCTGTGTCTCAGAACAACAAAACAACTAAGAGAGAAAGGCAAAAAGGTAGAGCTTTGAAAGACATCTGATCTACTTAACAGAGAAACCTGGTAATACAGAGGTTTCACTGTCAGGAAAAAGGGATTCCTGGAAATAAGAGCCAGTTTTGTAGGGAAGCTCTGGAACTTAAAGACTGCCTTCACCAAGAAGCACTGGCTCATTGCACAGGCCTACAGATTCCCAGCGGGTAAATGAAATCAAGGGGAAGGTCAATATCTGTACTTTTGCTTTGCATCTGTATCCATTTTATCTTATACTTCGGGTCAGATTCTTGCTGAGGTTTGCACATCGGAATGTGAATCATTCCAGGAGCATCTGTATAAAAATTGATAATGCAAGGTTTATTAGCCCTAAATTTTCCTGATTTATCTTTCTTTCACACAAAGCACACCAAAGTAAGAATAACTAAGGTGTCTTCAGGATTTGCAGAGACAGTCAACTGTCAGCTTCTAGGACTTCCTGTTATAACCCCCGGATTAGCATCAAGGTGTCTCTGATCTTTTCCCTAAACCTGAAATGACTCTGGGCTCCAGGGGCATCAGAGTCTTGCAGGCAATCAGCCCACTGTGAGGAAAGATTATTCCAGACAGTGGCTGAGGCTGCTCCTTCGAGAAGTGATCACAAAATGGGAATCATATTGTCCCCTTCCAGTCGTAAGGACCTGAGTCCCCTTCTATAGCTAGCACTAAGATAACTATCAGCTCTCAGCCCCTTCCCCAATTTACATTAAACCTAAAGCTATGTTGGTAACTCTGAAGATGGAACTAAGAGTGACAGTTCCAGCTTGTTATCCCAGTGTGGCTGTATTCATCAAATTCCTTTCCTATGTCACCATTAATATACCCGTTTGATTTTTGTGGAGCAAATCAATCGACCTGATTTCTTAACACCCCCACCCCCCAAACTTCAAAATTTGAAATCCAGATTTGAAGTGCTGGTGAAGGCCATTGCAAGTCTCTGAACACCCTAGACAAAAGAAGTCAGAGGTCACCTTTCTATTAGGAGGCATTTAAATATCTACCTGGACATTTTGTACCAATAGATTTATTTGTGGAACTCTATACAGTTGTATTTTTACTTTTCACTCCCCTTTAATATTAAAGGTCAACAAAATAACTGAACTTGAGAAGGATGAGTTTTGAGGAATAATGAGTTTATGATCTCTCAGGAAGAGGGAAAAAATTCTCAAAGAGCTTTAGGTATATTTTATTTGGGTAGTCTTGTTTTCTATACTTTATTCTTTAAAAATCCACAAATTCAAATTCTCAAAACAATCTGTACACCTTACATGCTGTTATTCATCTCATCTGCTAGCTTATGATGACTTGTTGGTTATGTTTTAGGGACTCCCCATGTCCAGCGTATTTCATGCAGGTATTATTTATGAAAAGTTTACCATTTCCTCTCTAGTTTTTCCATCTGTCATTTCTATTAATAATAATGAGTGAGGCCAGAACTCAGAAACTTGGTACTAATGAGGACAATGATTGGGTCCATTGCTCTTGACAGGGACTGTGGGTGACTTCAATGGATTTGGTTTGCTAGTGGTCAAGTGTAGGATTGCTTTCCCTGCTCATTTCTAGGTACATATTGGGCGTTATACAACAATTTAAAAATACTAAATAAATACTTGCTGAGTGAAGATGGAGCTCCTGCTTAAATTAGAAGTCTACATATAGAATTTGAGGGCAAGATTTTTCTTTTCACCCGTAAATAGCACGCACTTGTTCTGGAGAATCTTCCTTGAAAGCGGCTGCCACCTGTTCTGCAGCTGTGAACAATGTCCCCATCACCTGGCTGGCCTTTATGGCATATTGTTCTGTCCAAGCTGGCTTTTTCACCCTCATTCTGTTCAGTGAGAAATGATGAGAATTATTGAGCTAAGGGTAGAAGCACCTGACAACCACTATATGGTAAGCTAAATGCTGAGTAGCAGGTCTGCCTTTTGCTCAACCTGAAAAACTCATATAAGATTTTCCAAATTTAGAAATGAATCAGAGGTGCCATTGACTCCATCTGTGAGATAATGAAAAAGGACCATTAATTATAAAGAAACTAAGCCAAAGGCATCTGACGGGAATTGCCTTACAGGCATCACTGTGAATTGTTTTTCCTAAATATATGTGCCAACATTCTGGAATTTTATGCTGAAGGGAACTTATAAAATACAGGACAAAGTTAAAAGATTTTATTACCATAAACATCTTCAGAATGTTTCTATTGCTGATGGGCTTTGTGGATTTTTAAAGAATAAGGTATAGAAAACAAGGCTACCCAAATAAAATATACCTATAGTTCTTTGGGAATGTACTTTGTGAGTCATATTGAAGGTAGAAAGGAAAAAAATGTCGCATAGTATTTTAAATCATTGTCAATTCTAATTGAGGTCACTCCCCTTAAAATTTTTGAATAAAGTTACAAAAATAAAGTAACAAAGTTGTCAAATATAAAATATAAGGTTAGCATTTATTTTAAAGTTATAAAATAATATATATCACACATATAAAATAAAATATGAAAATACCACTTAAAGTTCCTACCATGTATCAAGTGTAACTAGCAGTTGATTGGCATGAATTTTAAAGATCACAAAAAGAAACCAAACTATTTCACAATATTAACGCAAAGATTTTTGAACTATGTTTAAAGAAGTTTGGATCACACACTGGGTGCTTGTGCTTCATTATCATCCTTTCTAATGAAATATTATTGTAATAGCAGTCACCATCTCCTCCATCTTAATATGTATTTCACTCATAAAAAACTTAATGAAACTCTTTCATTAATCGTACTTTAAAATGTCAAGATTTTTAAAATAATGAATAAAAGATCAAATCAGTAACACATAGAAATTGGTACTTTCTGAAATTATGGGTTCTTTATAATGTTGAAATCATTCAGAAAAATAGATTGGCCATAGCCTTGTGTCCAATTCAATTCTAAGCAGAAATTCATTCCCAATACTTAATAGTGAAACTCCACAAAATCCATAGATATGCATATTATATTCTTGAATGCTTTTTCAATATCTCCACCTAATCTGTAATCTTTTCTAACAAATGAACAACTCTTCTCGTTTTCTGTAAATCTCATGAAGTTCATTCTAGTCACAAATGGAGTTCAATATTGTATCAGATGGCCGAATAATGAATTTATTGACTGCTTGAACATACTTGTGATTATTTGCCATTTTCAACTTTCATTAAAAATTTTTAACCCTATTTTAAAATTCAGAGCAAATAGTAAACCCCTCATCAAGGACTAAGGGAGATCATCAACTAGCAAAGTGCTTTTACTTATCTTCCAGAATTTATCAGTGTGCTTCACTACATAAGGAAAAGGAGGCCACCTGTTCAATTATGTAGCTTCCTGACTTCTGTAATCACCCTGGGAACCATGCTCAGGACATGGTTAAGTAAGTTCAGGAGTATTTGGTAAGCATTATATTTTTCTGAAAATATCAATATTTTCAGAATATAAACTTAGTATGTTTGGCCTGGAAGATCTAGAGACTGAATAGTATGAAACTCTCATCATGTCAACACAAGATATTGAAAGATACAATTTATGGCAGAATGTCATGAGACACAAATGTCTATAGAATGGACTGAAATGTCTAATACAGACTTTATTTACATTTACATTTCACATTTAAAGTCTTCTACATTTAAAGTCTTACTCACTTTGACTAGAGTGCCATGACTTGAATGGGACTCAGGTGCTGGAGGCTCAAGTCTCCCTTTCTGAGGGAGGCCAGCTGAAGATGCTTTCATTTTGAAAGTACACCTCCACAGAACAGGATGCCAATGACAGACATATTTTCTGGCATTCTTTCTCTTGTTAATCACTACTCAATCGGAACTATTACTCAATCAGTGTCTGCCCTAATGAGTGCATTCCAAAAGAAATGAATTCTGTATATCAGACTGACCTCTTCACAACGGCACATTTCATAGAACTATTCAGAATAGCCAAGAAATGCAAACAACCTAGGAGTTCATCAACTGATGAGTGGAAAAAGAGAATGTGGAACATACACTCAATGAAACACTATCACCCAGAGAAAAGAAAGAAATTCTGTCATTTGAAACAACATGGATCAAATTGTTGCTCAGTATGTCAGCAGGAAATAAACCAGGTGTAGAAAGACAAGTATGCTTGATCTCAGTCGTAAGTGAAGTCTAAAAGATCTTTAAAAGATTAAGAATATAATGGTGGTTACCAGAGTTCAAGAACAGCAAGGAGGGAATAAGGGAGGTAGAGAAGTTGATCAACAGATAGGAGTTCTGGTGTGGCGCTTTCCAGAAGGGAGGCTACAAATACTACTACTATACTTCACATTTCAAAAGGCTAGAAGAAAGTCCTTTAAAACTTTCTATGTGAGAAACTCAGGGTATAAATGAATAACAGAGTCAAGTGGGCTAGATGTTGGGAGCCAAGGGGGTGAAAGAGGGTGTGGAGGGTGAAAAGGGGCGGATGAAGGAATGGAAAGTTGACCCAACGCGTATGTGCACAAATTCTCGAGTTCAATGTAAGCATGGTGCATCACATATATATACACTAGTAAATATAGAAAAAAGAAGCGATAAATGAGATGGGTGTGTTTAATCTGACTTGTTTTACACAATGAGTCCACATATCTAAGTATCACATGTAATAGTGAACACATAATACTTATGTTTTCACGTGAGAGTTTAAAAATAGATTAAGTGTTTTTTTTATTTTTTTCCCATTTTATTGACATGTATTAGTGCAAGATTTAAGGTTTACAATGAAGTTGAGGGATTTGTGCACATGCGTACCTTGTCAAGGTGACAAAGACTTTCCCACTCTCCTTTGGTCCCTCCCCCCTCCCCTCCCCTCCAAAAGAATTACTTTTTTCTTATTTTCTTCTCTTAATGTTAGAATTGACTTTTTAAATTATTTTCTTTTAATTTTACTGAATGGAGTTCCTTCTTCCTGAGAAATAGGTTGTTATTAACAGGAAAAGAACCACAGAATCTTACGTAAACCTTTTAGCTCATTTTTAAATGTTAACAGTAGATATATTTTTAATACAAGAAAGAGAGATGGATTCTTAAGAAGTGGTCATTCATTTCGACAATAAGGACACTCAGGAAAAGTCCCTCCACACATCAGCTTTTACAAGCCTCTTGACGTTTCTGACTTCTGAGGCCATATGACACTTCATGCTAATATGTTTGAAGAAAAACACATTTCATCTAATCAGGCATTGTTTAGACACCTGTCATCTAACAGTGATTCTACGTATACTTTATCACCTTGTCTCAGACAAAGTATTGGTTCTCAGATTAACTCATTAGTGACATAGGATGGCATGCATAGATGGAGACTGGGAGAGGGGATTATTTCTTATACTGCGGTAAATAAAAATACCATTCACTTCATAGCTAGCTTCATTTTATCTCTAAAAGTCTTGCCAGGGAGGCTTCTTAGTCTGAGAAACCTGATCCACATTTCCCCCCTAAGCTCTCACTAAGCCGGCTTTGAGAAAGTTCACGATTCCTTTACATTAAAAAAGAGAGCTAATACAATATAATTGACATGATGATTAATTAGCTGAGTTCTTCAGAGTACTTTTCAACTCTTTAGGGAAGGGTAACATTAATACAGAATATTGCAATAATTAAACAAAACTGTTCTAGAACTTCTTTGAGGCAGCCTAACAATGAGTCTAAAGTTAAGTAAGCCATTTTCAGCCAAAAGTGACATTCAGAATCACTACTCACATATATTCTGATTCTAAATTTAACATTTCTGTGCTTTTAGGTAAATGTTACATCATGTTACGTATGTTTCCTTATCTGCCAAACAGAGAAACAGTTTCAACCTCGTATTTTTTTAGAGGATTACATGAAATACCTGTAAAATGACAATTCATCTTACCACAAAAGAATCTTACAACAAATACGGTTCACCAAAATAAGAAGAGAGGATTAATAGGAACTTTCAAAGCTTCGAAAGTCAAAAGATAAATGGTTGTGTTCAGAGTGTCAAAAAATTCTGGATCTTCTTATCTGTGCCTTCCCCATGGTTGAATTAAGTTTATCTTTTCATATCTAATTTATCCATCTATATATTATTTACTAAAATACAGTGAGTTACAGCTAACTAATATGGAAAACCTAAACATAGATAAAATTAGTAATTAATTGGGATCCAGGAAATACTACACTCTAATCCTATTATTATCATTAGCTCTGGGACTTGTAGCAGCAGGCTCCAAGTTTTCTACCTCATTTGTCAGAGTAAAAAGAAAGCATCTGATTTGATGAAAAAATTCTATATTAATGCAAATTATTGTCCTGAATTAAAGATTTCCAATTAAGCATTTCATCCAGGCTGCTCATTTAACCCAATATGGTCATTCTGTCAGGATCAGTAGAAGAGTTTTCTCTGTACTTCTGTCTTCACGTAGATAGTCAGTGCCTTCGACAGAGAGTGATCACATCTGATGCATCACCTTTAATCCTTCCTAGTTCTAGGGACAAAATAAGAACTAGAAAATAATCACATGTAATGTGACATACATCATTATTACTTCTGCTAGTCTGGTAAAATTTCATTCTTTCTCACAAAATTTTTGAATCAGTATGGATTATACCGATTATTTCACCTAAAGTCCCTTAAGTTGCTTATAGGGGGCTAACATTTTCTACTACATTTGTAATTTTATATCCAAGACATTTTGACGAACCCCAACTTTATAATTATTTTCCTTTCTGAGAACACTGTCACTCTTAACAAACTCTATGTTGACTATAAGTACAGACATACAACGATATGCCAATCTTACATACAAGAGCTACTGAGGAGATTTCTTCAAAAAAACAAAGATTAATTATTGAAGAAGGGTCAAAAGCAGTGAATTTGATTTTTGTTTTTTGCTAAAACAATCTTTTGGTGTAAATTGGACAACTTTTTCTTGGCTCAAATGTAAATCGTCTTTGTAAAAATAGACACGTGCAATGTATCGTGAGTGGCATACATAATTTGAGCATAGGGATCGTCCTAGAGATGGGGTCACATGTGCTGAGACTGTCAAAGTTCGAGACCAGTAGGTTGAAGGGAAAACATCTCAACAGAAGGAAGACATTGACACACCCTAAATACAGTTATTTTGTGACATTTATATGTGGCGAAGACATGAAAGGATGGCTGGTGAAGTCAGTTACTCCCTTATTTCGACGTAGTGAACATTACAAGTCATGGATGTTCGTGAGATGTGGCAGTTCATCAACGAATCCATTTCCCTAACGATTAAGGTTGTTGATAATCCTTTTTTATTATGGGCATCATAGTTATACTTGCTGAGATGCTTCCCCTGCACACTCATATACCCGGTAGTGAGCAGGAAGTGGGTAGCAATGCATAAAACACTTAAATTTATTTTAAATGTATGTAATTTCAAAAGTAGCATAGATTAATTTTAGGTAAAGAGATGAGGCACCATTTAGGAAGACCATTCAAGCTAAATTTTAAGTCACAGGGATGATGTGAAAAAGATGCTCATTATTCAGCACATGAGCGCAGGAATCATCCTTATGTTATTGTCAGTTATTGTTAGTTATATCCAAGGGAGAGAGCCTGATGCTCATTTCCACTTAAATGAATTAAGTCTAGTTAAAAGACAAAGAGGCACACAAGTGAGTGAAGTTCAATGTGAAATAAAAAAGAATGTATGTTACAAATAGAAGACAGGTTTGTACGGGAGATCGAAGCTGATTAGCACAAAATCTACAAGCATAAGAACAGGCAGTCCATAGGCAACGGAGAGTTAAAGAGAGCTTTTAATAAGAAAAAAAGATATGATTCCAGAAGTGTTTTGCCTAGAACCATCTGAAAGCAGTAGGAGTGTTAGGGCAAAGGAAATACACTGTAAAAGAAATTAGAGAAAGGGGCTGAAGGCATTGCGTGCGTGCGCATGTGCGTGCGTGCGTGCGTGGTGCTGATGATTGAGACCAGACCTTCACATTGAACTATATACCCAGCCCAGTATTACTTTTGATTTTGAGACAAGGTCTCTTCCATGTTGCCCAGGCTGGGCTCCGACTTGCAGTCTTGTGCCTTTGTCTCTCAGAGGACTGCGATTACAAGCCTGGGGCACCAGACCAAGCTATGGAAACGATTCTTGAAGAGACCAAGAAATCTACATTTAAGAGAACATTAAAGAAAAGGGAGGTTACAAAGGAGAAAGATGGAAGAAGAATCCGAATCCTGAAACAGGAATGATAATCTAAGCTCAATGGGGCTTATCAACTCAGAAGGAACAACAGATTTTATTCTAAAGTAGATTTTATAGTAAGACTTGATGGAATAGTTTGTAGAAGGGAGGAAGCAAATATTCTATGTGGTGAATGTTTTGTACCCAAGAAATGTAGAGCTGGCCTTCTGTACCTGCGAGCCTCCTTCCTGAGGGTTCGACCACTTGTAGGTCAACAGCATTACAAAATAAAATGTACACATGGAACATGCATGAACTTTTTTTCTTGTCATGCTTCCTCGAGTAACTCTTTATGCAGCATTTATACTGCATTAAGCAATTTATCCTAAGAAAACTGATTGATATCAAGATAACCCTGTGATTGTACAAATATGTGCCTACCAGTATTCAGCTGAGGCGTTTGAAATGTAACTTCTTTTTTCTTCTTTCCCAAATTTACTAGTCTTTTGAACTACATGCTGGCAGTCATTTTCTAATGTGAACTGGTGGGTAAGGCCGGGTTTAAGAATAGCAAGAAAGGCATAGCAAAATATAGAAGAAAAAAGCTTTTGATAAATATCCCAATAAAGGGATTGGTTGGATTCAGGGAAGAGGCATCAAGATTTAACTACTGCAACCCATTCGAGGACTAGGAAGCTGAGTTAGAGTGGTGATTTAAGTGAGTTGATTTAGGTGTGGAAGATTGATATGTTAAGTACTGTATAGTTTCTCTGACTTGGAAAACCCAGAACACAGACATTCTATAGAACCACAGGAAGTGATAACCACAGTTGGGGATAGGGAGGGTCAAAATGGGAAGGGATTGTAAAGTTTATACGATACGTATGTGCACAAAATATCCAAATTCATTGTAAACACTATGTATTACATATGTATATTAATAAAAATAGTGGAAAAATTAGTAATCTAGAGTCTAAAGTACAGGAGGATGTGTTTAATTATATGCAAAAATATACCATTTTATGTAAGAAACTTGAGCTATGGAAGAATTTGTCTCCAAGGTTCTCCTGTATCCAATTCCTCACGGATACTGACAGACAACTACATAGGAGTAGAAGCAACCTCAGCTGATCTCTGTATGGATCACAGACATTTCCTGCGGAAAGTTCAACTCCATTTCATTTCTTTTTATACTTGTAATAATTCTCCATTAATGCTGGAATTCCATCACAAGTCTCTGATTTTGAGGATATATTAAAAGGTTTTTTAATATCACAGAATATCAAAACTTCTCATCCC
Source organism: Ctenodactylus gundi (assembly GCA_004027205.1). Taxonomy (NCBI): domain Eukaryota; kingdom Metazoa; phylum Chordata; class Mammalia; order Rodentia; family Ctenodactylidae; genus Ctenodactylus; species Ctenodactylus gundi. Next base: position 79,738 of record PVKB01004049.1, read on the forward strand.
TCTGAGTGACTTTTTAAAAAATTCTGTCTACAGAACCTATCAAAAAGCCAATTAAAATTTGAGCAAAGTATTCTATAATGAAAAATCTAATTTGATTCTATGCTTGTAAAAATTTTATCATAAGAGAGTAAGCTACCTAGAAGGCATCACTTTGGCTTCCTTACCAACGCCTTCAGAGATTCGCAATGAATCCCCATGCTGTACAGCACTACCGAAGATTGGTACCCACTGACCACACAGCTAAACAGCAGCATTTTGGGAAAGTTCAGCCCAGCACTAAAGTACTCATAAATTTCTTTTACATTTTGAATTTTAGGGAACTGAAACATTTATTTCTACGGCCATAGTTCCTCTTCCAGTGTGTGAGAAAATCTATGCAACTTACTGCTTTTGTCTTGAGTGCCAAGAAGCTCAGTGTGAAACCAAAGCCCAGCAACAAGGGGGAAAACTCTCTGCCGCATGTCTAAGCTACCACCTGTACCTTACTCTGCCGATATGCTTAAACACTTGCTTCCTTCACGAAATAATATCCAAATATTTTAAACGAATAGATATGATTCTGGAGTTTTCATAAAAACTGATAAAAATGTCAAAAGAAGAGACTTGAAGGAAACTTCTATCAATATTTAGTGCTAGAAGCCTCTCAGAAGGGTAACTATCCCAGTGGTTTGGATGCAACCTATCCTTTGCAAATTAGTTTTCTTTGTTGAAGCTAATTGTATTACTAATACAAATTTCCTGTTCATATAAAAGAAAAACATCGTTTTATATGAATTACATGAGAAAATATAAAATGTAACGAAAGAATTCTGTAAAGTTTGTAAATTCTTAAAGCCCTTGAAAACCTCTGGGAATTTGCAATCTATGACAGTACAGGATGTGAGCCCACAATAGCAAAGCAAGTCAGACTCAGCAGACACTCGTGACATTCCTGTGCATAATTTTCTCACGCGAATGGAATAATAAGAAAACTCCCAGTAGTCACAAGAACCGTCACTCTGATGTTCTGTTCAGATGCAGCAAAACAGAAACTTTCCCACAAAGACACTTGTTTGGAAATGCATAATATAAAACACAAAACAATCTTCCCTTGATTACATACTTAATTGTCAACTTAACTGAATTATTTAGATATTTGTCTCTTCTGTGGTTACATACAGGCAACAAAAGTTACTGTCAACTCTCATGGGGTAAGGTGGAAAATAATCTCTTAACATCAGCACTTGCCTGGGATCTTTGCATCAGGACAGTGTTTTTGATGTTAAGCATCAAAAGCTTTATCTCAGGCTGAGGAAAGGAACAGTGGCTACAGTATTTTCCTAGAAAACACAAGGCCCTGAGGTTGATTCCCCACACCACATAAACTAGGCATGGTGGAGCATGCTCATAATCCCAGCACTAGACAGGCTGAGGCAGGAGGCCTGCCTCGGTTACTCAGCAAGTTCTTGATCAGCCTGGACTACAGAGATGATCCTTCCCTAAAGAGAGAAAAAAATCTTCTCTGGCATAAATAATGTGTTCAACTGTGTCACAGAACTGGAAGCACAGAGGTGGGACAAGAGTTTTCCCAAATGGAAAGACCCTGGCTCTGCCTTTCCAGGGGAGCTCTTCGCTATCGGTTGTCCTCCAGGGAGGCTTTGTCTTCACTTGTTTCCAACCATCATCGCAAAAGATACAATTTCATACACCATAAGCTCTTATGTTGAAATTCTAAAAAACTCAGATCTCCAAAGGAAAAAAAAAAGCCCTAGTATCCCAATACCAAGATATTAATATCCTTGGTGTTAAAGTTCTGAAAGCTGAAATTCTATAAACCACAATTCTCACTTAAAAATGGGTAGAATGCTGAATTCTGGGAAAAGGATTAGCATGTATTTGGATATTTGCAGATTTGTGGGTTCATGTCCGGTGGGGAAAAATACCTGTAAATGTAGTATAGCATTATCTTAAATGTTACTGAGAGGCCATTCCCAAAGAATTTTTGCTGCAGAATCTACAACTTGAATATGTGTTATTATTTCTTTCCCGTGAGAAGAATGGGCGTGCTTTTCCTTTGCACACTTCCACGACCAGGGAAGAGTTTCCCTAGAACCATCTAGCGATGCTTTCCTGCCATCTTCTTGGCTAGAATCTGTTACAGGACCACTGTGGATACAAATCACTGCCCAGTGTACACGGTTATCAAAATTCTTACGGGCTAATCTAGATTCATATGGGAAACTCATTTGGGGTCACAGTATCTAAAGCTAGATGAAAAGCACCAGAAAGACAGATGGACACGTGAAGAAAACCATTGTATTGGTAGGAAACAACAATCGAGTGGATACTGGTCAACAATTAGTAATCCATGTAAATGTATTCTTTATGTTGTTCTAAACATTAATCTATATATTCCCTATATCTCTCCATAAACGTCTATTGAACTCTTATTACTTCCTGGTATTCTTTTAAACCATTCAAGCCGTTCAGCAGCAAGGCAGTGAAAGAACAGAAGTGGGGGGCTTAATCATTAGTTTTGAGAAAGTCAAAATAATATAAAATTAATATTGGGTGAAGATGTTCCTATGGATATTAATGCCCATAGGTTTAGGGCTCATGTGCAGACAAAGAATTCTATGACTATGTCAGGAGCTCAATAGGGTTTAAAGGAAGGCCCAACTGTTAAGGACAATTGAACCAAGTATGGCTTATTCCCATGAGAGAACAGTTTCAGAAGCCCATCTCCATGAAATAATACTGCAGACAATTTCAAATAGCAAGATTTTAAAAATTATGAGATTATTTAATGAGCTTAATGGCTACAGCAAATCAACCTTAATCCCCCTGTCTTTTGTATGATGATCTCCTTCAAAGAAACAAAAGGCAAATTGACAAAAATATCTGCTGGCATACATGGCATGATTTAAAAACATCTCTTCAATTATCCAAGCGTATATTGGGCTGGATGCTCTCCTGTGCCCTTTCACATTTGTGTGACTAAGGTAAGAAATCATATGAGTTTAATGTCAGCTTGTAAAAATAATCTTCACTATTTACAGGCACATATCATTTTCCTGGAAGTAGCTGCCTTCACACACAAGGAAAAAAAATAGCTTTTGTTTGAAAAGTCTCACCTGTTCTCACAGAATGCTATTTTGGTTTTAGGAGTTCAGGGGAGTCTATCCCTTGCTCCTCACTCTTTCCTTGGTATTCAGGGAAACCCTAATTCTCAGCTTTCCCAGTAGTCAGAAGAAAAGCTGTTTGACTGTGAATTGCCCAAGAGAACGTGGTCACAAGGAAAAGCAAGGTCCACGTCCAATTATTAAAAATAATGTGGGCCACTGTCCACTTTTCAAGCAGCATAACATTTTCCTGATCTAGATCCAACTTGTCTTTACAGCATGAGCCACGATGTTCCACCGTAGAGCCGTTAATTCAGCAGATGCAGACTGCACTCTATTCTTGAGCTTTCTCCAACTCTCTTTTGTCCTTGTGGCCACATTTCTCTTTACTTAGTTCACGGAAGCTCTCCAGCTGGACCACTCCCCGAAAGCGACCTTTCATTCCCGTCCTTTAAAGACTGCACTAAGTGTCATCTTATCTCCTAACTGACTTCCGTGTCCCAGGCTTGGCTTACCTCCAAGCCTTATCCCAACTCTAAGAACTCCTTCCTTGGGTACTGTCAAAGAGCACTTTGCAACACTTCGGACTCTATCACTATTTCTGTCCTTCCGCTGCAAGGAATGCCCCATGGAAGAGCAGTCATTCCCAGACATCCTCTACTTCCCTTTAACTCGTATTCGTCATTTTTGACCCATAAAATAACAACTTACTTTTTTCATAACTTTCGTTTACCAGCTCAGCCCCAAAGTATATTCTGAACTCTTCACAATTTTTTGAGTTAAAAATGAACAGCTTTAAAGTAACATCTATACCGTTGCACTGATTTATCTAACTTTTATCCAAATTCATCTATTTATTTTCTTCTTCACTAAAACTTTAGCCCACATAAAAACCAGAATGTAACAGCTGACATGATTAACATTCCATTTCCTGACTGCCTGAGCCTAGCCCATACCCAAGGAACAGCATTCTGACACCCCTGGCCTTCATACATCTGCAGTAGAACTGAGTATTTTCATATGCAAAAGACACAAGAAGTCCATTCACACTAAAGAGAAAGAAAGTGAATAACAGAATTCATATGGAACCAAAAGAGACCAAGAATAGCTAAAGCAATCGTAAGCAACAAGACCAAAGCAGGAGGCATTACAATCCCAGACATCAGGCTATACTATAAAGCCATAGTGGTAAAAACAATTAGGTACTGACATAAAAATAGATAGATCAGTGGAACAGAATCGAGGATGCAGAAACAAACCCAAATACCCTCAACTACCTAATTTTTGACAAAGGGGCCAAATCCATACAATGGAAAAAGGACAGCCTGTTCAACAGATGGTGCTGGGAAAACTGGACATCCACATGCAGAAGAATGAATCTAGTCACACATTTATCACCATGCTCCAAAATCAAATCAAAATGGATTAAAGACCTAAACATTAAAAATGAAACACTAAACCTTCTGGAAGACAAAGTAGGCAAATTTCTAAAAGACATAGGGGTAGGCAAAGACTTTCTTGACATGACACCAAGAGCAAAAGAAATGATCCCCATTATCAACATATGAGATCTTGTCAAATTAAAAAAGTTTCTGCACAGCAAAGGAAACTGTCAACATTGTAAATAAAGAACCAACCGACTGGGGAAAAATATTCACCACCAACACCTCAGATAAGAAACTCATAACTAGAATACACAGGGAGCTAAAAAAAAAAATTAAGCCCACCAAAATAAAGGATCCTATTGAAAACTGGGAAAATGAAATGAAGAGGCAGTTCACTCATGAAGAAGTACAAAGGACCAACAGATACATGAAAAGATGCTCACCATCTCTAGCCATAAGAGAGATGCAAATCAAAACAATGCTAAGATAAAATCTCACTCCAGAGAGAATGGGTTATATCAACAAGTCAAATAGCAATCAATGCTGGCAAGGCTGTGGGGAGAAAGGAACCCTCCTGCACTGCTGGTGGGAGTGTAAATTTGTTCAATCACTCTGGAAAGCAGTATGGAGAGCTCTCAAAAGACTAGAAATAAATATCCCCTTTGATCCGGCGACTCCCCTCCTGGGAATATATCCAAAAGAGGCCAAAACAACATACAACAGAGATATATGTATAACCATGTTCATAACAGCACAACTAACAGTAGCTAGAATGTGGAAGTCACCAAAATACCCTTCAACAGACCAGTGGATACACAACTGTGGTACTTACACACAATGGAATACTACACATCTGTAAGGTCCAACAGCGTGGAGGTTTTCACAGGCAAATGGAAGAAACTTGAGAACATCATGCTTAGTGAAGTGAGTCAGAAGCAGAAGGTGAAACATCGGATGGTCTCTCTGATATGAGACCCAGACCACAACTATCTCATGGAACTTTAAAAGTAAGACAAAGCAAAAGAGGGGGACTTGTGGGGGGGCAGTGAAGGGAGGGAAGGAAGGGTAGGGGGGAACCAAAGGAGAGTGGGAAAGCCCTTGTCACTTTGACAAGAAATGTATGTGCATAAAATGCTCAACTCTATTGTAAACCTTAAATTCTGCACTTGTACATATCAATAAAATGGGGAAAAAAACCTCAGGAGAACTCTTATTTGATAACAAAGTTTTCTTCAGCTGACAAAGCGAAAAGAACAGATTACAATTAGACACACACAAAAAATCCTGGATTCTCACCTCTCAACTTATTCTGTGGAATCTGGTGGCAAGTGGCAGAATTCCTAGTGGCTCCTAGGGAATGTGAGAGATGAGGAGACCTTCACTTTGTTTTCAGTTGAAAGCTTTAATGAGAGCAAACCTCAGAGAGTAAGAGTGAATACTATCACTAGGCTACATTTGTGTTGGAGGAGTGCAGGGAAACAGGCCCCCAAGAAATTACTTGTAGGCTCTCACCAGAGGCACCCACAAAGGCACCCAAAAGCTCATACCACCCGGGAACTGCTGTGAGAACCTTACAGGCCTCAGGGAGGCATGAAATCAGGAAGTAGACGAAGCAGAAGGGGGGAAGGAGGAGGAAGAAGAAATAACACGGAAGCCTGGTAAATGGAAATTAAGACATCGCTTTGAATTTTGGCTTTGCAGAAGGAAAAAAATAAGATATTTCTTATTGTGTTACTCTGTTGAGTAGAGTTTTCTGTTACTTCCTATTAAAGGCATCTTAAATGTTACTCAAAGCTTACCACATATACTTTATTAGTGGGTGGTGTTTATGATCTCTAATATTTGCTCAAAGGATACTATTAAGTATTTTGCTATTCGTAGGGGGGGGGTTTCTTCTATGATTTCTAATGTGGTTTTCTCTATGGAGGCTACCTTCAGAGTTAAAACTTTAGTATCATTCCTACAACCTCAGTATGAACAGGAAGCTGTTGGGTTGGAGATTCCTCTAAAACTCCCTTGATTTGTGGGGTTATGCATTGACTTTAACCACCACTTACATCATGTTCTTCCCTTGAGAAAAATAACTCCAAGCATATCACCAACACTAACTCATAAAATCTCTATAAAAACTTTGTAAGAAAGATACTAGCATTTTCTCTTTTATAATAAATAAAGGAATTAGAGCATGAGAGTTACAAGCTCAAGTCACATTGGTCTCACTTCTGAGTATTATGTTTCCTCTTTCTCAAGGTCTCTCCCTCTCTCTCCTTTCTCTCCTGGGGATGGAACCCAAGGCTACACACCTGAGAACAAACTGCTTCCTGCCAGGGATGCTCCCTTACACATCATAATTATTGAAGAATAATATATGAAGAAGTAAATACTTTTGAGAGTTAGCTGTGAGTCCTGTCGTGTGATCATGTGGCTGAAAGGCCATGAAAATATCACGAAGAGGTAGAACATGAATCTTGCTTCCCAACAGTTTCCGGGTTTCTGGGAGTTTCTGGTTTCCATGCACCATATGATCTCTCATCAATTTTTTTTTCCAGAGAGTGCCCTGAGTTTTGCAGGCCTACACCCTTTGATTAAATTGATATTGAAGCTACTAGTCATAAAAACAAACTGACAACTGGTGTCGGCCATATCCCATTCGTTATCCCCTGGTTGCTTAGAGGATAGCACGTGTCTCCCTGGTAGGCATTTTAGATGATTTTCAATGTCTAGCACCAGAAGTCCCTTAAATGTGATTGTTAAAGATAGCACCAACTACCAACGCCTTCCTGAACTGTGAGGATTCTGATTGATATGTTTCTCTGTGGTCACTGCTGAGGTGTCTGCCTCAAGCTGTGCTATATCATGATTCCTCTATATGAAAAATGTCCCTCCCAGAAAATCCACAGCACAGTCAGACACGGTCTTCACACTCCTAATGAGGACCCAGCTACTTGACAGCTCGAGTGACATTTCTGCAAGTACTGGCATCTGTGCCACATTTACCGAAGTAGGACTGCTTTCCTCATCGTTCTGTTTCTCTTCTGAATCCAGAAATACCCAGAACTTTGAGTCACATCAGTTCGACATGTTGAAAATGTTCCTTTTTACATAGCGGTTTTCATAGGCGTGAGCCTGGTTCATTGGACTTACAGTATCATCGCATCTCAGAAGAAGCAACACAAAGCAAGAGTTTCAACCTGCAAGCTCACTGGCCAGAGGAAGAGTGTCATGGGTATCTACATACATCCCTCGTAGCTGTCATACACCAAAGAATGGGCGGCCAAAAAGAAACCTCAGAGGCACAGTGAGGATTTTACTCCATCTCAAAGGCAGCATGTGAGGCACTGGAAATGTAATATTGATCTTTTTTTTCCTCCAAAACTAGCTGCTATCTGAGCCTTTCGAGTATATTTTGTAGAAGTACTTAAACTCTTAATCCCAGTAACAAATTATCAGGAACCGTGGCATATCATTATTTCTTGCATTCATTTGAATCTTAATTACTACAATGATGGAGTTTAATTTAAATTTTCTGCCTAATATGTCCAAATATATTTTTGTTGGCCAAAGTTTTGCTATAGAAAATTTGTTCATCATTAATAAAGCTTGCAGTATCCTCTGTATGTTTGTTGATGGAGTCATTTTATGGAAGAGATATTGACTGAGAAAAATACTTCCGATAATGTGCTAGTCATTTTACATGTGCCAATGCATTTCACCCTAAATGTAATTTACAACAACAGAATAAGGAGCTTCCTGCTTTGCCCAATGGAAACTGACTCGTGCTCGTAAGCCCCGGGGTCTTCTTGAAGGCCTTCCAGTGTGATCCATGTTAGTTGACTCATGTTTCTTTACTTGCTGTATCGAAGACAACACACCTCCCTTCCCTTGAATTTTGCACTTTTAGTTGTTTTCTCCTTAATAATGAAGATAAACTAAGCTATAGTTTTCCTAGATTTCCTCTGCTTTTCTTCAATACAAATCCACAATTCTTTCTCTTTGCTGCAAATGAAGAGAAGAAAGAAAACAGACAGGCTGGACAACAGCAGAGTCTATCACTCCAGTATTCTGAACCACCAAGGGAGAATGATTGGGAGTGCGAGGTCAGCTGGGACATGGAAGAACTCCCAGGAGACAAAGACGTGGGCGCATTGACACACACAGGAGGGGGAGGGAGAGAGAGAGAGAGAGGAGTGTTTAAGCATTATAAGGAGGTTCTGTCTACTGCTGGAGATCTACAAGCTGCCTCCCATCAGTCTAGCTCTCAGCTAAAAGCTCCTACATAGTTTTCAGATAGGGCCACAGGCAACTGCCAAGGCTTTGGCTAGCAGATACCATAGGGAGCGGCTGTGCTCTTATACTTGAGGTGGTGTCAACGGATGAGCCGCAGGCAAAGACTAGTAGATCCCTAGAAGGTCCCCTGGCCCCCCATGAATCTGTATTCCTAGCCCTTAATCAGAGGTAGATATCCTTATGAAGAAAAAAATTTAAAAAAATTAAAGACTTTTTTTTTCTACTCTCAGTACCCAAACATTTCTACTCCTAGTTATTCCTACTCCACCTCTGCAGCCACACAGTGCAAGAAACTGCAGGGGCTTCTGGTCCGCGGCTGCTCCCTCAGAAGTATGAGAGCTGCTGTCTCTGCAAATCTCCCCTACCTCTCCTGTTCCTGTTCATGGTGGTGAGGGGGGATGGAACTGAGAGGAGTCCGTGTTGTCTTTGGTGATCTTCCTACTTCCGCCTGCTCAATTCAGTGATTGAAGTCCTGGATGTTGTTTCCTTTTGGCTTTTCTTAATTGGCTACCAGACTTCTGTGAAGTGTAATATATCAGCCCACTCTAGCTCGGCCAAGTCCTTGAAAATCGCATCGAAGGTAGTAAATGACCTGTTTCAAGCCTGGCTTCATGCTTCGCTATCCTTCCCCATCTTCCTGCCCTTGGGCGCCCTTACCTCCTGGAATACCTCCACTTTGCAGCCTCTGCGAAGCAAGTCTTTCTGGAAGCTCAGAGATTTTTGTTCACAAATAAGCAAGTGATATTTCCAAGGATGCCCAAACCCCCTGGCACTTTTCAATGGTTCTTCTGCATCAAGAAAACAGTCTAATGTCCTCAGGTATCTCACTTGTAGGGAGAAGGAAAAGTGCAATGTGCAAACTATACCAAAACACTCCTAAGTCAAAGCATTATTTCACATAGTTTAAAATGCATCATTAAATGCCAAGTTTTTTTTTTTTAATGACTCCAACGAGCAAGTTAGTGAGCATAGGCAGGCTCACAGAAAAATGGAAATGCTAATAACGAAAAGGGCAGTGATAGCCTCTGTTACGTGCTATGCACTTAGAGATATTATCTTATTTAATACTAGCCATAATCTTTTAGGATGTGGGGCTGGTATTAGTCTCATTTTACAGAGAAGCGAACCAAATGTTAGATGTTTAATTAACAATGAAAAGTTCACACAGTTAAAAAAGAAACTTTATATTGAGTCTGCTTGATCTCAAAGCATTTTATTCCTTGAAGAACATTGTCTAATATGATTGGTACAAATATTCCTATCTGTGAAATATAAAACAGATCCATTTTGATCAGTTTAGTTCTCTACTTTTCATGTATAAAATTAACTAGAAATATGGTAATCGTAGAGAGGATTGTTGATCTCACAAATCTGACTATTTCTCAGGCAGCCTCAGGTATAGGGAAATACTAAGCATAATGAGCAAAAGTAGAAACTTCTATGCATTTGTTGTAGAATTTTAATAATTTTTAATTTTAGCTTTTGTCTGTGATTTATCGTAATTCTCTCTTCCTTTTAGAAACAATCCCAGAAAAACTTCTCCAATATAATAATAATTAGAATGTTCTCCTATCCATTACCATGAAGAACATTAGCAGCCTGCCTGTTTCTGATTGCACATGACACATTAGTCGGGAAATAATGCTTTTAGACTCTAGATTTAAAAATTGTGAAAGTCTTAACATTTTTAATTGTTTTTATTTTTACCATTCATTCCAACAATGGCAAAATTATGAGCTTGACTTCATTGCTCCGCCTGAGCTTTGATTGTGTTTCCTTTCTGCTTATATAGCACTTTCACTTGCTAAGAAAAAAAGGCATAAATTATAGTCATTTTCAGTGCTTTAGTATTCAAAAATAAAAGAATTATTTTAACAGGCTCTCTTAAATGCTGAGAAACATATTATTATTATTATTCGTATTGCTTTGAAGTAAAGTCAAGGACAATCAATGCAGCTATCTGATTCCTAGGCCAAAAACTAATAGGACACCTGCCCTGAAGGTAAGAAAGTTTTGAGATTCTGTTTTAGACCTTCAGGCAGTTTTCTTGGTAACCATGCTCACAACCCAACCACAGGGCAGAAAGTTCTGAACTCCCATGAGCCTCTCTGTGGGTCGACTTCCTCCTCACTGCCAGCCTGGCTCTGTGAATGGCATCACCATCTATCTGAAAAGCAGTCCCTTGTAGTTTCTGGCCTGTTCCAACAGGATCCATCTCTAAAGAGCTCAGAGGACAATGGCAACTGAAAAACAGAACACTACTACAGTGACTCATGGTTATCTGGGGGTCAAAGAAGGACAAAGCAACTTGACCTGAGAGAGACTTTTAAAGGTCAGCTTATCTTTTCCCTTCTTTGAGGTTTTCTTCACTTCAGTTACTATAACTACAAAACAGAAAATAAATAGTAACTTTTTTCAGTCTTTTTCCCATTTTTATTAGTATGTATACATGATAAACAATGGTTGCATTGAGATTGGGTACTTTGTACACACACACACACACACACACACACACACACACACACATATATATTCACACACACACACACATATATATATATGTATGTATATATATTATTTATATTATCTATCTATCTATAAAAATTGTAACCCCTCCCCTCCTCCTTTTGGCCTTCCTGCACCCACTTTCTCTCTTTCATCACCCCTGATTCCCAGAATCACATGTTCTTGGTTCTATAAAATATCTGTATTCTTGGTTTCTTATATTAGGGAAGCCATTCCCTTACAAAAGCCTCAAGTTTATCTGTCTTTATGCAACAATGCTGCTCCACTATGTACATGTAACACAACTTTTATATCCATTGGTCTGTTGATAGATATGAAAAGCAATATAGAAATTCCTTAAGATAAATATTCCATTTGATCCAATGATCCCTCTTTTGGATATCTTTCCAAAAAATTAAAAACATGTAATAGAAATAAATGTATACCTAGGTTTATAGCAATACAACTTACAATAGCTAAATTGTGAAATAGTAAAGGAATTTTCTGAGGTTTCGTGAAAATTAAATAAGATCAGGCATATCTACTGAACAGAGCACAAAAAATATTGAGTCCATGTCAACAATCATTAACTTTGCAACTGCTCCGTGTTCGCCATCTGTGAGCAAATTTACCCATCTTGGGGGTCAGGGTTTCCTCTTGTCTTAGCACAACTCAGTAACTGCATATTGTGGTTCGGAACTGCAATGTCCTCCAAAAGCCTCATGCATTTGGAGGCTGTGGATTATCCAGGGAATCACGCGCTGTTCTTAGATGGGGGCCTGGTCTGGAGGAGTCAGTTATGGGCGTGTGGTGGATTGAGACGTGTGGTTGAACACCGCTGTGTGGTAGAGTATAGATTGCTTCCGTGTGGTGGGTTAGGGGATTAACCTGGAAGGGGCAGAATACTGAGGCAGGACCCAGGAGGGGAGGATCACTGGGAAAGAAGCTGGAATGGTATAGGCTCCTTCCTCTGTCCCATCTCAGACTTGGCTCACTTCTGCCACAACGTAAGGATCTCCATCTCTGGGTCTGATTCTGGCACCCTTCCACCATTTGCAGCCAGCCTGCCTGTGAACGGACTCTGCTCTTCTGAAACTGTGAGCTAAGACTTTTTTTTCTAACTAATGTTATGGATGGCAGTTATTTAGTCACAGTAATCAAGAAGTGAGAAAGACACCGCACTTTCCGAATTTAATTGGACACGTTTGGCTGCTTGATCTCTCTAGGCTGAGTCCCTGCTGCACTGACAGCTCTCAGACTCCTGTACCATTTTTAGTGCCTAATTCTATAAAAATTTTAAGTTTTCCCTATGTGAGTGGGCAACAGTAATCAATATCTCTGATTCTCAGTTATCTCATCTTAAATTGAAATGTGAATATTTTAATTCTCTTTTATATTTTATAGAAGTTTGTAAGAATACACACGATTACAAGAAGACTGAGCTAATAATTATTGCAAAGGTATTTACTAAACAGTCATAATCTTACATACTGCAACCACAGGGCACGATTATGGATTTATTCTCAATGAGGCATCTACTTGACATAACTCGAAGAGCATAATTCACATACACTCACTTAGAATCAAGCTACACATTCAAATAGCCACCAGAAAAGCAAAAATTGAATACGATATTCCTTAATATTTTGAATTTTCTATTCATTTTAAGTAACTGTTATGAAATAAAATTTCTACTACATATATTAAATAAATTAAATGTGTACAAGAAACAAAATTGCTCATAAATACTGATACCTACAAAGTTTCTTGCATGAGGGTCAAACACAGTGATTAGCAAGTAATAGATTTAAAACAATTTTTTTTATCTTAGATCTTTCTTCACTGTAATATGAATAGACTTCAAAATGAAACCCAATTTTGTGTTAAGATCTCTTTCAGTATATCAAGGTGATGGTCATCAAGTTTATGAAGAACGATTTTATTCCTAATATATGTTTCCACCTGATTGTGCTACTAGCATGCAATTTTGCAACCACTAATATTTAATGTGATCAGTATAACTTGCCTGGTTTTTGGAGTAAATCACAGACAGGAAAATGTTAATCAGAGTCGCTATTTCTATCTGATTTAGTATACTCAGTAAAGATTTTGGAAAACTATGAGGACATGCATTTTATTACACTCACAAATAATTTAAATGCAGAGTATGCCTTTGGATATAATTTTTATGGAGAGTCCTGGGAATCATTAAAATGATGACTCTGGAATAAAGTTTTATTTGACTTGACAAATGGCTAGGAAGCACAGCAGACCCATCTCGCACTGAGGGTCTAGCTGGGAATCCGGAAGCACAGCCTCCATGTGGCTCCTTGGATGGCTACTGATGACTTAAGATGATCAAGAATGAAATGAGATCCAGGAAGGATGGAAAGGAAAGGAAATATTGTGAACAAACTACTACTGTGACTCATATTTTATTCAGCGAGTAGGAGAGAGTATAGTAACTCATACAGTTCTAATAATTCTATTTAAATCTGATAAGACATTCAAGACACTGCAGAATGCCTGGCACACATCTAGAAATCAAAATGAACTTACATCAAAATATATTAGCCCATTTTCCATTTCCTTCCAGACAACCCACATATATATGTTTTGGGGAGAAAATTCTTTTAGGGACTTGCTTTAATTATGATGGAACATTAAACGACATGATTATGGTTTCTCTATTAATTTCATACCAAGATTGTGATTTCTCTAGAGAATATTGGCTTGAAATTGAGTATAAATAGTGATGTAGCTTGAAGGAAGTAAATGATATTGGAAAACTCCTGAAGGTTGAATATCCCTTATCTGAAATGGCTAGGAATGCCAACATTTTAGATTAAAGATGTTTTTCAGTAGTTGATATTTTTGATATACATAGTAAGATAGCTTAGGGATAGTATCTAAGTCTAAAGATAAAATTCACTTATGTTTTATATACTCCTTATACACATAGCTTGAACGCAATGTTACACAATGATTTTTAGGGATGCAGTATTTTGACTGGGATCCAAAGGGGATAAGGTGTGGAATTTTCCATTTGACACAACAGACACTCAAAAATTTCATATTTTCAAACATAGTGTATTTCAGATAAGGGATACTCATCTTGTACAACCTGACTTCTTCATGACGAGCAGTAAGAGAGATCAAATAAGACACCTTAAAATTTTCAAAGAAAGAAACAAATTGATCAGTGGAATTGGATAAGTAATTCACAGTAATGAAGCCATTGACACAGTGTATATTAGTTGATTTTCAATAAAAATGCCACATAACTCAAAGAGGGAAGTAAATGGAGCTAATAAAACAGAAACAGAAGGTGAAACATCCAATGGTCTCTCTGATGTGAGAGACCCAGATCACAACACCTATGGAACTTAAGATGAAAGACAAAAGTGAAAGAGGCGGGTAGAGAGGGGGAGGAAGGAGGGCGGGGTGGGGAGGGGGAGGGAGAAAAGGAGAGTAGGAAAGCCCTTGTCACCTTGACAAGATGCGTATGTGCACAAAACGCTCAACTCCATTGTAAACCTTGAATTTTGCATGTACACATATCAATAAAATGTGGGAAAAAAACTGTATACATGAAAAAAATCTCAAAATCAAATCCTTTGTTCAATCCTCAATCCATACACAAAATAATTCCATATAGACCATAAATACAAGTGCAAACATTAACATCACAAATAAAATGTTTTCACATCTTGGAGTAAGCAGGCTTTAAGAGTTATTAAACACAAAGGAAAAAGATAACTTTAGTTTCAACAAAAGAAATTTCTGGTTTTTAAACAACAAAACTAGAAAAATGAGAACATTTAAATTATAATCATTGGAAGTGGGAGAAAAAGTCCAGATGTTTTGTTTCTGCTTTAATAACTTATAAATCTAATGATTTTATATGGATAACTTTGTATTTGTAATCAACTTTCCAAAAATTAAAACAAAAGAAAATGAATGATTAGAAGACAAGAATCTGTAGCAAGTCACTTATTTTTTTCTATGAGATCTTTCCCCTTTAAATTCTGTTCAGACAAAAGAAAAATAATCCCAGGTACCACATGTCATTCTAAGAGATTTAAATTTTCATTAAAGCGAGACAGCAGACAGGCTTCATAGGAAATACTGTGAATCTGTGCCCACATCCAGCAGGGATAATAATTCTTTTAATTATAACTTTCTGGGCCAAATTCAAAAAGATGTGATGGGCAGGCATTAGGTAACTAAATAATAAATTGTAATTGCATTTCTTCTTTTGCATTTTAAAGGGTAAAACACTTGAGAACCTCTATTTGATATTCCTTTCACAACGTACCTCTGTGTCATGAAGTCATCTGAAATAATGGCATTTGATGCTGTGCATCCAATAACTTTAAATAACATCATTAACATTGCAATGAAAAGAATGGAAATTGGCTATCCAGAGGCCATCCTCTCTCATACTTAAAAGGATTGTCAAACAAAAATTATGTGACTTTCTTTTTGTTACATATATTTGTCTTGTATAAGTAATAAAATGATTATATTTAGAAGGAAGAGAAGAAGGAGAAACAAACTGGTTATCAGAGAGTTTAGCCTTAAATGTATCATTATAAAACACAATTATGATTTCCTCAAGAGATTTACCTATTAAACAGCTCCACCAACTCACTTCGTATATGTGTGTGTGTCCACGCACATGCACACACATATATGGTTTCTTTCAGTGTGCACAGAGAAAAAAAAAAAACTAGTTTAGGTAGAAAACAAGTCAGTTTCACATCTGACCAAGGGTTTCCAGGGCATTTAGAAATGTCCATGTTTTTTATGGTCTTTACAACCTGGGTCTGATGTACTGAGAATACAACCTGGGTTTGAACCTATTTTGTGTCTAAGATGTGTCAAGTATGTCACTCTAAGCCTTCATTAGGAGAGTGGTGGTGTTTATTGAAAATACCTATGATTTGTAGGAGATATTAGGCTTGAGAATGCATGATGTTTGGGATCTTACAGCAGAAAGACATCTGACTGGGTAATATATTTTGAAATTAGAAACAATCAGAAACAAAGTTTCTTTCATTTCTGTATCTTGCTTTTGGTTTAATCATCAAGTTATTTCACGTAAGAGAGTATTTATACCAATCATGAAGTCCTAAGCACTGTCTCTCATGATGACGCATTATTCACAAAATAATTTAGAAGAATCCTAAGTAAAATAAGATGTAGTTCAGTAGATAAAACGGTACGTCAATAACATTTATTGTTCAGCATCCTCTTTTGTTATGGTTTTGAAATAGAACTCCTGTAAGTATATTGACCTTAAAACCTCAGGGAATAAATGAGACAGAAATTCTAGACAATTACCTAAATGAACTCACATCAAATACTTTAAGAAAAATTATGTAACAAGACTATATGTTGATATGATTTTAGTTTAGATGAAAATGAGCTAGATCAAAGATGCCAGCTTTGAATAACACTTGACCTTACAGATAGCAACAAAGAATGTGAATTTTGGTGTGAAAAACTTAATTAGCTTGTGAATTAGTTTTGTGAACAATATAGGAGAAAGTAAAGCTGTATTGGGTTAATAACTGATATGATGACTATGTAGAAATGACTAGATATTATCAACAGCATGAGGAAAGTTTCAGTGGCTTCTTAGTGCACTTTGGATCTGGCTTTTCAGCTGTTTTGGGGTTTTCTCCTACAGCACATGTTAGTTTCAAAAATGGGCAATACAGCCCATAGGACTGGCATGAACAAACAGGACTAGTGTTAAAGCAAAATTAAATAAAAGATGTAAATATCTTGAGGGTACTGAATATAATTAGTCATGTGATCAACAAGGTCCATTTTACAAAAGGAAATGAAATGACAAGAAAAATAATGGATAACAAAAAAAATCAAGGTGTGTTCATGAGGTTAATCAATTTATCATGAGGGAAGGTAACAGAGATTGTGAAGCCATGGAGATTTACAAGAAAAAAGTGCCAATCACATAGGATGCTTTTGGAGTTTAAGGTTCTTAATGAAGATCTTCTTAGTAAAGTGGCAGGACAGATGACTGCAAAGGCCTATTGAGTAAAAGCCACAGAACTGGCATCTTACTCACTGCCCTCCATGTTCAAGGAATGTAATCAATTAATAATTGCCAATTGATTTTGCAAAGTGTGTAAGGGTTCCAAAGGGCCTTGAGGGGCTGTGGTAGTGAAGATAATCTAAGACAAAAAATCTGACGATGATACATAGGTGTCGCATGTGTGTTGACAAAGCCTGACGTAAGTTGGGTGAAAGACATGTAGTGTGTCAGCATTATTCATGAGATACTTAAAGGTTTTCATAAAGAATCGGTTCTATAATGAGTCCACAAGAGAACAGAACCGCACTCAACACCAGTGTGATTGTATAATGAATAGATATAACATTTAAAACGAGGAAGGTAGTCTGATGGGCTGTCATAGCGTCTGTAACTATGCAGAGGGAGACGACATATCAAGTAGGAAGCTGACAAGAAAACAATAAATATTTGTAGAAATTCAGAATACTTAAAGAACCAATGAAAAGAAGGTAGGAGAGGCCTGACATCTTAAAAAGTCCAGATGCAACCTCAAATCTTACACTAATACATATCAATAAAATGGGAAAAATAAAATATTTAATTAAAATATAAGTCCTGATGCATGCTGTAAGTCAAGTCATTGCATTCAATATGTTTGTTGCTTACAGTACCAGGAGAAGTAATTAGGATGAATGAGGAGAAATTTTAAAGGACAGAGCTTTGAATATAAATTTCTAAAAGCTGGACTTACATACTACAAAAATGGCAGGTTAGTGAGAAAAATAAAACACTCATGAGTGTCACTCAGGCACGAGCTTAGAGAAGGTGTTTGAGAAAAAGACCCCAAGATCTGATGGAGGATCAAAGAATCAGACTTTTAAAATCCTTTTTATCAATGAGCAAAATGAAAATGATAGATTCAAAAGGTAAATTCTTTGGCATCCTGTCTTCTGTTGTATAAATGCACTTCATAGTCTTTGACTTTTCAGCAAAGGAGGCAGTAATAGTCAGAAATGCATTTCCCTAGAACAGTATCATAACGAAAGTATTTATGCAGTTTGAACCAAATGTGACATGACAGCATGATGGATTCTGTTCCCTTTGGCTAGAGAGAATCACTTCCTATCAATGTCAGCTCTTCACAAGACCAACATGTCACGGAGTAAGTATGTTTTCTTACTGGTAACATCTGACTTCAGTGTGCATCACTCTGTCAAATTGAATCCCATAGCAAAGAGCTTGACATCCATGCCCCCTTGTGAAAATCATAAGCAAGATTCTAGAAAATACTACCGAAAATGCACTTATTTTATTAAAGAAAAAGGAACACTCCGTTTCTACAAATCTTAATATGATCAATTACACGAAGACATCAGACAATAATTGTCTGAATCTTACTCTATTTTTCCAGTCTGCTAGCCTGAATCTGAGTGTAAAAATTTCCACCATTTTATAATTTTCAGTAAGAGTCTTAAAGCAAATATTTTCTCCTTTTATATAATTTAAATTAAAAATTATGTACAATTCAAATGAAAATTGCAGATAATTAAAAGTTTAAAGAAGTGCATAATGTCCTATTTGGTTTATACTGTAATTGAGATAGCGTGTTTCTAAATTTCAGGTTATTTAATGATAAGGTATCTTAAGGGAAGCCTTTACCTAATTATTAAATAACAGGTGCACAATAACTCTTAATTGAATAAATAAATCAATAAAAATGAATTAATGTCCAAATGTCAGAAACAAGAATGTATATTAATTACACAAAAATTCAAGAGTCCCTTAAAAAGTTTATTTTCTAAACTATAAAATTCTGATCACTGCATTTTTTAAAAGGCTGAAATTCTATTACTAATGAAATTGTTTATATTTAATAAAAGATGTAATTAAAAGCACTATGTAATTCTAGTTCAGAGACAAATCAAATTATATGGTAGTTTTGAAGACAAAAGTACCGATTATTTGTGTGTGTGTGTGTGTGTGTGTGTGTGTGTGTGTGTGTGTGTGTGTGTGAAACCCCTGTAAGATTGTGGAAGTGAAGGCTACAGGTGGCATAGAGGTGGCTCTCACTTACTAACACTGAAGGTAGAGAAATCATTATCTTAGCTAAATGATAAAGGTGAAATTTGGAGACATATATATGTACATATCTCAACCTTAGTAATCACTGTCATACAAAAGAGACTAAAGAACAGTTATTCTGGTTGCAGAATAGCTATTCGGGTATATTCCAGTTCTGTTTTGTTCAGGAAGATGAGAAAAGTGCCAGGTCACTAGCTCCTATGACCATATTTGTAAGATGTGTATGTTGATGACAAGTACCTTGACACTCTTCTTGACTCCATCTTAAATTCTTTCATTTGCTTTTTAAATGTTCTAAGTCAAAATATACATAGGTCAGCTTTTCATTTTAGTTTCTATAGGGTTTTTGTATAGGTACCAGCTCACAGGGTGCAGCACACAAGGAAAGGTCTCCCTCGGATTCTGGTGCTTTCCTGAGGTGCCTCACAGTCTTCTGGGGGAATTGAGAGGCTAAGAAATTGGCACTCCAGGAACTCATTGTAGTCATTGGTGTACTAATAAATGCACCAAATCTGGTTGTCTGGGGTTAAAAAAAAGTCATTATTTAAAGCATCTTCTGAGTACTGTGATGTAATTTTACTCATCAATGCCAATTCCAAGGTACCACTGTGATGGCGCTGAGCTGAATTTAGAAGAGTTGTGTGATATTCTCACTGCAAAGACACTATGTAAATAGCCTCAGGATCAGAGATAACAATAAAATGTAGCTCCATGATGAGAAAAGTAGGAGATTTAACACATTTACTAACTTTGTAGTTATTATAAAGTTCAATGGTAAGTTTAGAACATTTATTTATTCATTGATTGAGATAGGATCTTGCTCCATAGTCCAGGCTGTCCCTAAATGCATAGGATAAACTTATAAACTACATAGTCCTGGCTGGTCCTGAATTTATAGCCATTCTCTTGATAGAAATAATATTTTAATGTGCCTATCTTTAATTATGGGTTCACAATATTCCTGAAAATATTAACAGCCAATTCTTATGAGCTAGGACAAGTTGATTCCAGTACAGTACTGTCTTCCTTCTAAGATGACTATCAACACTGTTTTCAGAGTTTTGTCTATGCAGGTGATATTAATATGCCCATAAATCTTTGTTTTGATAAGCCAATTTGGTTTTATTAAAGATATTTGAAAGCCACTGGACTGATGAAACTTGATGAAACTTTATATAGTGGAATTCATAGATCATCCTTCCCATTTGGGCTATTTGAAAGCATAAATGTTTGGGTAAGTGATCCCTGTAACTGGAAATGTGTTGGTTAATGTGTAGGGAAAAGATGTCCTGGATTTAAAAAAAAAAAATGTCTATTTTAAGAAAATTTTATGTTTCTTAAAGTTTGAGGCCTTTGGCTTCGGCCCCTCCGAGCTGGGCTGGTAGCCTCACCTGTTGGTCCAGCTCATCCAGCTTCCTTTCCACAAGAGCAGGACATGAACCATTTCAGTGCCACTTGCAGCTGAGTTTTGGGTTCACGGACCTGTTTCCTCATCAACGCAAAAGACCTTTGATTCTATTAAAGCTAAGCCAGAGAACACCCGCCCCTGTCTAAACACTACGTAAGGTACAGCATCTTCCTCTCTAATCATAGGTAAACAGGGTAATTCCTTATGGAAGAGTAGAAGCTACTCAAGGGCTGTCATGTCAGCTCAGATTCCTCGCTGCTTCTGGAAGTCCTGAGGTTGTACAGCAGTCACACAGCTGAGGGAGCTTCTTGTTAAGGCAGTGAAGCTAAAACGTTTAGCTAATGGCTGTTAGATGCCATATACTAAGTGAATTTTTATTACTAAACAAAAAAACCCCAAACAAATGAAAGCACACATGAATATGTGAAAGAATTAACCCAAAACTGTAACAGAAATGTTCTTTAAATTCTTCATTGCTTTGCTTCTAATAAAATTTTCAAATTAGGAGAGCCCTTAAAATTATTAACAACAGTGGTTCGTTTAAATGTCATTGCATTTCATCAAAAGCATTATATATATTATCACATAAAGAATAAAACATAACATTTTTTATTCTTTGAGATAATCTGGAAAAAATAATTTGGAAATATTGAAATGGGGACTTTCTAGGGAAATATATATTTATACTATAACTAGAGACATATGCATAAATATGTGAAAAGAAATAGATACAAGAGGAATATTTTTGTAATATTTATATTCATCTCTGCATAGGAGATAAAAAACTATAGACCATTTGATATTTTAAGAGTTGATCTGGGTCCTATGGTGCAGGCCAGTAAATCCAGCACTCCAGGAGGCTCAGGCAAGAGGCTGCCCCCAAGTCAGAGTCTAATCTCGGCAAGCTAGTGACTTAACAGGACCCTGCCTCAAAATCAAACACACACACACACGCGAGCGCGCGCACGCACACGCACGCACACGCGCGCGCGCGACTGGGGATGTATCCTAACGTAAAAGCTCTGTGTCTGATTCCCAACCACAAAAACAAACAATAACAACAAACGAAGAAGCATAGCTTTCATTTCAAGTCAGTACGAGCCATTTTTTCATACAGAAATTCCTTTTGTGTGTTTCTCTTCAATTCTATCCATGTAAACATAAGAAAGACAAGTAGCTAGTTAAATACTGCCTCTCAGGTAGAACACAAATGGTCTGTCAAATAGATTTCTCTGAAAGATGAGAAATGTTTAGGTAGGAGGACTCTGAATTACTACAAAAGAAAAAGAAACTTCCTTACTTTTTATTTTGAGGCAGTTGTTTGCAGAAGACATGAGCAATTTTTCTTGGTTGCACTAAGATTACATATGTAATATGATCATAAGTTAATTTCTGAAATATTGACTTCTTCTTAAATATTCTTTTGTAACTACGCATATTGATACATCATTTCCAAACTACTTAAAAATCCATTTGTATTTAATGTGAAGAGAACTTTCTAAAAATTTTGAGGAAACATGAAAGTATTGCTCTTAGATTTTGTCAATTTCATATAAAGAGTTTTGCAGAGGAGTGAGTGAAGTTTTGGAAATCTAATGGAAGCCATTATTTTCTATGTGGAAGAACAATGTAATAAGTGAACTATCTCAATGATACTGAGACTATATACTCAAATTGCATGACCCTGGTGTGCTTTCTAAAGAGAGCAAATTAAAATGACTTCAGAGGGAAAGTATACCAGATTCAGGTTGGTTACTAAAGAAGTGATCTTGTGAAATAGGCTTAGGGCTGGAGGAATGGCCCTGCACTTAGACAGTATGCTACTATCTGACAGTATTGGTAATCTATTTACCTAATGTATGACCATTCAGTTTATGTTTATTATCTAAATTATTCATATTTAATTATAAAATGTGTTCTCAGGTCAACAATTTGCATTTTCTCCAAATTCTACATATTTTCCTAACTGTTCCAGATCAATGATGCTAAATAACGACAGGTTTTATTTTATTGCTAATAAATCTTGAATTTTGAGGTAAGGCTCTTCCTTGTGATGTCAGTTTTCCCCAAAACTTTCATTAACAAATGTATTCTATATTCGGGAATTGAGAAAAAAAATAAGCTGGGAAGGCCTTAAATATATGATTGTTTCTCAAATTCATTGAAATGTCAGCTTTGCTATCTTGACAAATTCCTCTGAGCTGTTCCTTAGTTTTGTCAGAGAGAAGTAGAGTAGAACTGTGAGGCACAAAATCTTTTAGGCAGGTTTATGATGGGAAAAACGGGGAAGTCAGCGGAGCGAGGGTGACTGAATTCTTAACTCTTTTTCTCAGCACTTGTAGACCCAACTTTTCCTATAAGTTCCCCACACAATCTGATGGCCACTGGATGGGAGAGCCTGTCCCCTGGACACCAATCTGTATCTGCCCTTCCACGTGGGAGCCAAGGCTTATTTTGCTACCTTTTTGGTACAACTTCTCTTACATGGTTCTATTCTTGGCAAGTAAGATACACAAATGGCCAACAGTCATGGTCTGGGTTCAAATTCCAGGGGTCCCATTTGTTTCTTTTCTAAGTGGCCCTGGTGGACAGTGCTGTCTTTGGTAAAATGAAGAGAAGTATATGATCCATTGTCCTTTCCATGTTTCCACTGTCTACTTTCTGCCCCAGCCCCATACTGTGGGTTCTTTTCTTTGGCAGCTTAGGTTCCATGAGTGCTTTTAACCCCTTTGCAGTAACTCTTAATATTCTTTGTCCCTTTCTCCTCAATAAAGCATCAAATACCGGCCTACCCTCCTCCAGTAATCAAGCAAGCAGCCATGGGAAAAATAACTGACACAATGGGGTTAGCTAGCTTTACCTGAAATTCATGACAACAAATCAAAGTCCATCTGCACACTTCGGCCACCACAAATGCATGTGTACGCAGTACACCTTCGTTTGTACAAGGTAGCATAACTATTTTTCATCGTGTTTCCCCACATTCTACCCTTCACTGCTGTCTACTTCAACCCTTCCCGTTGTGATAACGGCCTTTTCCTGTACTGATCATCTTCTGAGATCCAGATTTACAGACATCTCTCTATCCACCTTTGCTAGTCTGTCTTAATAAAACCAGAATGTTTTTTTTCATTCTTTCCTGAATCCTCTGCCTTTTTTTCTACTCAAATGACTGTATCCTTGCAATTTTTTTACTCTCCTTTTCACCTTGCTAATTTTTCCTTTTCCACTACTTCTAAAATTTCAGTATTTTCATGTTTCAAATCTAAACAGCAAAAATAAATGGATAAAGTAACAATAAATTATCCAGCGTAACACTCCCTAAGGTTGCTATTCATATTTCTGACCAATTACAGAGTAAAGTGTCTCAAATCATAGTCAAGACTCAATCTGTTCAATTTCTCAACGTTGTTTCTCACCATTTTGAAGCTCCTTCCCACAGCAGTCACTTAACTGTCATTATTTTGTTGTATCTGCCATCAGCAGCTGCGTGAGAGAGCAGCTCTCACCCTTTGGAACCTTTCTTCTTCCCTTGGCTTCCGTGAGACCCTCCTCTACTCACACCTCTCCTCGTGGAATGCCTAATCTCTAAATGTGACGTGTCCCCAATTTTAAGTTATTGCGTTTTCTATCTGTCTTCTCTCCCTACGTGTCCTCTACTTGACAGTGAGCCAGCGATTTCTCAACTTATATCTCCTGAGATCATCTGTCAACAGAATTCTAGTCTCGTACACCAAATTATCTACATGATTGGCACGTATAATTATATATCTCAATGGCTAGCTCGAATCTAACATTTTCAAAAATAAATGTCCTCTCCAAACCAACTTATTGTCTACACATACCTACCCCACTCCACGTCTCCACAATCTACTAACTTTTGGCAATCAAAACTCTAGTCTCTGTCTTTGGCTTTGCTTCCCCCCCAACCCCCCGATATTAATCTAGCCCCTTGGACCATGTGGTTGGCTTTGGATCCAGTACACGTTCTAATTCTTCCCATATCCTCTATATCTTTTTCATAGCTCCCAGATTCAACCACATTTTTTTCTGAAGTGGAATATAACATCACGGGGATAAGTACAGGAGAGAAAGTGAGACTAAAAGTAGGAGCAGGAGGAGGGGTGAGGGTGCCCCCGATCCCCTGTCATTGAGAAGCTTACTGTCTCCTAAGTCACCTTCCTACTTTCACTCTGGCCACTTCTTGGTACTCTTCCTCACAGCAGCCAGCCTCATGTCATCTCTAGGATATTCTACTTAAAAATCCATTCCTTGACAGCTGAATAAATTAGGTCCTTGAAGCCATTCTCAGTCACATTACTTCCTTTAATTTTATTCACAGATCATTTTCTCGTGTTAATTACTCATTTCTTCATTTCAGCTTATTTCTCTATATTTTCCTCTACTAGCTTATAAGTAAACTCCAGGGTAGAAAGATGTTTCAGTATTATGAACTTTGTTTTTAGGAGTGCACACAGATCAAGGTTGGTATTTCTGTAACTTGTTTAGGGGGTAACCCTCACAGGATTGTTGTAAGGGGTGAATGAAATAGTGCTCGAATGGTTGCGCAACTTGCCAAGTCCAGGACACCTGCTTAAAATGTTAGTGACGGCCACTGTTTTATGAGGTGTGATCAAAGAGCATGGCGAATGTATACATTTAAAACAATATTTCATGTATTTATTATTTTATTTTGTAAACACATGAATTCCAAATTCTATAACATGTTAGAGATACGGGGTTTGGAGAATCAGTGAGCACCAATGCCCACCCCTTTTTCAGAGGTTCATCTCTTTCCTAGTTGACCATTGCCTCTCCTTCTACTCTGTCGTTCATGTTGGGGCCTTTTCATATCATTATTTTGTGCAGTTCAAAAGAGGGACACCCATCTATAATCCATATTTTGTGCTTGGTCCATTTTACTATCACCTCTGGGGCACAAATACATAATCTAACCTCACAACTCAGGGCCCTAGAAAAACAAGAACAAGCTAACCCCGAAGATAGCAGAAATTAATGAAATAGAAACAAAAAAAAATGAAACAAAAAGTTGATTTGTAAAACACAATTTTAGTAAATGACATATTGGCATTAATTTTGATCATCATTTTGAACATACTTATTCTATCATTCCTGTGTTATTTTGGATTCTTTATGAGTTGTGATTAATAAAAAAAGAAAAAAGAAAACAACACAGTCATTTTTGTGGCCAAATGTCACTCAGCAGAGAGGGAGCTTTTGGGCACGTCCTCCTCCACTGCATTCACCCAATCTTGTACCAAAGAACTTTCTATGATTCTTCCCCCATGTCAAATTATCCAGAGAATGAAAATATCCTGATTTAATTCAGAGCATTGAGACAGCCACGACATGCAACTGAAGACACTTAGTAAAGGGGAGTCCCAGAACTGCCTCATCAAGTGGCAGGAACTATGCAGTAAGAATGTTTAAAGCAAGTAAGATCAACAATAATTATGATTAGGCATTCATTAAATATGTGCCAATTAAAGTTCCAATTATTAATGTGAATGTGTTAGGTCTTTCAGGTAAGGTCTTTTCATTTTAAGTTTTCTGGTATAAACAATATTTAAAATTACCCTAGAGAATAATATTTTGCTTCTAAGTAAATGCTTCAACATCTCTGCACTCAAGTCATGCAGTCAGCAACTGGTTTTACCTTCTGCAAGATTGAACCCATTCATGCTTTCTGACCAATGATTCCAAATATAAGGGTGACTTCCATGAACTAAACTAAAATCACAGACCTTATGGCTGGACCCACGTCCACTTAATTTAAGTCTTTTTTTAAACCTCCTACTTTTCAAAAATGTATGACTTGAAGAAAATCTGATTAAACTTCACAGAAAAGCTAAAGTTAGCTTTGCCCTGCAGAGCCAACCAGAAACGGAGCTATTAGAAATGCGCATGATTAAGTGTAAATTGCAAGGTGATATTAAACTGAGACTGAAACCAAAAAAATGATATATTAACACATACTTTAATCTTTTTGTCAAATCTTTTTGCAGATACACTAAATGGCAGCGACTAGAATACCTTCGGAAAGAACAAAACGCAGCAGCCTCAAACACAAACCAGCACAAAATGAGGTATTTTGAAATTTGAAATATGAAAGATGAGAAGATTCTAGAAAAAAATCTCCTAATTACAGTTTACATTACCCAAAAGCTTACATGGGACAGATAATTTCAAATGTCTAAAGCTTTACATAAATCTTGTAATGGGTATTGGGATTTCTCAATTCTTCATTCTTTTCTTACATTCATAAAAACAATATAAAATTATTCCTTACGTTATTTGACTTTTCATAAATTTTTTCTATTTTCATTTAATTTACAGTTTTTTGTTTTGTTTCACATTTAATTAATTCACATAATATTATAGTTTTTGGGTTTATGAGGTTACGCAAACTCCAGGGTACATTGTTCTTGTTTGGAGTATATATGCTAACATTTAGTACCTGAAAAAGTTGTGAAGATATAATTTCATCTGAACAGTTTTATTTTTAGAAAAATAATTTATGAGAAAGTTATTTAAATGACTATTTCTTATAGCCTTTACTTTCTCCAACACAGTACTTTATATAAATCTAACAATTTTGCAAATGACTGCGACCTCATTCCTTGGAAAAATACCTTAGGACAAGTTTTGTCTAACTCATATTTTAGGAATAATAGTTCTGAGAAAAATGAATAATGGAGTTTTAGAAGAATGTGATTTGAATTTCCAGAGCATTCTCTTATTCAGCTTTTTTACACAATGCATTTAAAATTGCATGATGCATTGATATTACTTAAGGATCAATTATTTTTTTCTTTTTAAGGTATTCTATTATCCTTCCCACAGTTGATCAATAATAACTGACTGTATTTTCACTGAAAAAACAGAAAATAAAAACTGTTGACTTTTGGGAATGTAAAATATAAATCAAAGAATCAGTTAGCTACTTGTTATTCCAGAATAAATTGTGATCAGATATGAAACTGATGTGTGTGACCAATATTTCTCCAGCATAATCCCAAGTACACAATTCTGGTTTCCTACTGTAAAATATGACATTTGGCTTTATCAGTAGATTGCCTAAATATAATTCATAAATATGGCGCTATGGAACATTAGAACTCTGAAAGCACCATCAATAATTGGAAGTGAGGAGTTTCTTCCAAGCCAATTAAAGCATCTTGCTATATTTTCGACTACTATCATTCATTAAATTTATTTCCTTTTAAAAGTGAGGTCCTACAAATCTTAAGTACATTTTATGTCAATTAAATGAAGTGAGAAGGCAATTGAAAAACATTTCATGAATTACTTGGCTCATTCTTGATAGTGTAAGTCAGGGTATGGAGTGAATGGCCGCTACCAGAGACTAGACAGATGCAGGGAAAACCAGGGTGACTCTCTTTACTAGATACTGATTTCAGTTCGGAGGGGATGAGAAAAACTTCTATATAGAAAAGTTAGTGATAACCGCATTAAACTCTAATGTCAATTATGCATTTCAATTAATTAAATTAGGGCTCAGTGTTAGAGCAGGCATTTAGCATATGCAAGACCCTGGGTACATCTATAATACCACGCAGAATGTGATAAACCATGTAATGAATCAATTATTCAATCAATCTATCAAAATAATTAAAATGATCCATTGTATGTTAAGTATATTTTGCTGCAGTAAAAAAATACATTGAGAAGCTGGAAGAATAGCTCAGAGGTTGAAGTGCTTGCCTAACCAGCTCTAAGTACATGAGTTCAATTCCCCAACACCGTGTAACAGGGCAAAGGCATGGTTGCACAAGTCTTTAATCCTAGCACTCAGTAGGCTGAGACAGGAGAATTGCCCTGAATCCAAGGCTAGCCTGCCTACACAGTGAGCTCAGGATTAGCCTGGCCTGGGCTTCAGAGTGATACCCTGTCTCAAAAAAAAAAAAAAAAAAAACATTTATAAGAGAGGTAGAATAGCAAACATCTGAAGATGAATTCTGTCCAATTTATAAATCAGAATTTTACTGTGAAAGAAACTGTATAAAAAACAGCTTATGTATTTCTTGTCTTTGAGGCCGTATATTTATGTATATTCAGTAAAGTCTATTTCAAAAATTCTTGATAAAATATGGAAAGATAGACCCAAAGAGTTATCGTGAAATTTTGCCTTCTTTATAATTAAGCTTCTACCCTCATGCTTTTTCAAAAACATTCAGTAATGATTTATGCTGATAGGACAGTCACATAATGAGTCACTGAAAGGATCGATAATTAAAATAAATACCCAAGATCTGCATCTACTTGAATGAAGCTGTCGTAGAAGTAGGCTAGATCTCACGGTCCGGCAGAGAAGCTCTGCCTATTAAGATTGAGTGCCATGACAGCGGTATGCTGTGAGTGTCATCACTACTGTATTTAAACTGTCCACCAGCAAGCAAATGCAGGATTTTAACTTACCTTTAAATGAAATTATTCAACTGAGATATCTTAAGTGTCCTTTCCCTATTTTTAATCCATTTCAGGAATTTACTCTATTTAGTAAGGGAAGGACTCAGAGCTTTAAGTCCAGAAACTCAGGGTCCAAAGTTTATATTATGAAAGATTTAATTCAGAAGGAAACACAAAAGGAAGTTTCTGTTAATAGGTTGCCTCAGGCCTGGGACTTTTTCATACATTTATTAAATTTCCTGTGGTTCTGAGAATTGAATACAGGTCTGCCAAACTGAGGTATCTCTACAGCTTTTTTTCTTATTTTTTAATTTTGAGACAGGGGCTCATTAAGTCAATAAGTTGTTTAGGCAGGGCTCATAAAGGCCTCTGCTTTTTGCCCCAGCCTCCTGGAGTGCTGGGATTACAGGTGTGTGCTACCATACCAGGCAGAAGCTGTGCATTCAGACAACATACCACAGAGAACTCAGGTATCCTGCTGAAATTACAGAAGTGGGCCCCAAGATTGTTGTTCTTATTATATTTTTGGATATTTTCAAGGTACAGTTAATTATATAATTGCTGAGCTCATTTTCAAATTCTTAAGCATGCTGAGTTGTGCTGAAGCATGCGACATTTCAAAAATGCACAAAAGATATCAAACCATTTTCTACTGCTGCTTCGAAATTATTATGTATATCGTTGAACCATAAGTGACTAAAAAGGGACCAGCTTTCAGGAATGTAATTTTAAAAAATCACATAGATGCGGTTGATGTTCCAAGATAAGGATTTGAACAACAGAGACATAGAAGGTGATACGAGAAAAAAAAAAATCCCCCTGTTTGCAGTGTTCAGATTTTTAGATCTAAAACTCTTATCATGCACAACCATCCATGCTCCATGGTAGAGTGGGCTTGGGGAGAAGGTGGCTGAAATTTCATACCTAGAAATCATCCTGTAGTACTGTCACCAAATACCTGAACTTGTGAGTTAAATCTAGTAAGTACTAGTCAATTTATGTTTGCTGCTTTCTCTAATTCTACGAGGACAATATAATCGAGAAAGGTCAGGCGTGGTAGCTGTGGTACCTGTGACTCCAGACACATGAGAGGATGAGGCAGGAGCATTCCAGGTGAGAGAGACAGAGACAGACAGAGAGAGAGAGACAGAGAGAGACAGAGAGACAGAGACAGACACACACACACACACACAGAGAGAGAGAGAGAGAGAGAGAGAGAGAGAGAGAGAGAGAGAGAGAGAGAGAGAGAGAGAGAGAGAGAGAGAGAGAGATAGATGTGGGGAGCCATCTGTATTAGAGGCCCCAGACCTGGGACATAAGCAACTCCATCTTGGCTCAAGTCTACCATACTCGGTGCTGCTGACAAGAGAGCAGCCAACACCCTGTCACTCTGAAATGACCAGTTTCTCTATAAGAAAATAATATCAACTTTGAATTATTACTATAGATTAGATGTGGTTACATGACAAAAGTGAACTTCCTCTCCTGTCGTCCTAGTTAGCTATGTCTTCCACAAAGGCAAGGTCTACATCATGACTCTAGAATCATGCTCGGCGTAACAACTGCCGGCCACATGTTGAGCAAGTAAATATATAAAGGCTCATGGAACGTTCAAGACCTAAAAGACTGAAAGAAGCCAGGTATCTTGACACTTAGCTGACTCTAAATGATTTTATTATCAGAATTTTGAAATGGAAAACAAAGGAGTAAGTAGTTTCATGCCTGCATCCAAAAGCTTGTCTTTATATTCTAGCTAATTATAATATTTACTTTTTCAAATAATTGAATTTCAGTCTGAATTCAATAGAATTATCCCCCAAAAAAGGATTTCTAATTTAACAGCCTCATTAAAAAATATGGACTTTCAAATAACTATTTTTTCCCACAAAGATGTTATTTCTAGCAAAGGAATTCTTATATGCGGAATAAACACCTCATCATAATTCCTCATTACCTGAAATATAGTGCAGGTAGTTTGATCCATTACATTTAAATAAGATTTGTGCTCACAGTCAGTTTGCAAGAAGAGAAGTTCCATTATTTATGATTTAAGATTTTATGTAAAAAACAGTATTGCAATGCGTTTGAAAGGATGATGTAGAAAAATATTTTCCTTCTTGTCTTCCTCTACATGTATACAAATTTATCGGAAAATCCTAACGTGGTCCTGAAAATGGTGGTAACCATGTAAGCGTCTATAAATTGTCAGCTTATACTACAAAATTATCTTTTAATCCTATGCACACAAAGTCTTCTTTCTGCAAAATATATTAGCAATGCCAAATTTCTTCAGTGTCAATAAATGTCCTACAATTGCAAATACAAAGTTTCAAAGTATGACTCTGTCCTTTCTATATTAAAAAAATCCTAAATTAATCAAGTGACGTCAAAAGTCATAACTCTGTTAACTTAAAAACAAACAATATTCAATCAATTACAATATTTCTTCCTGTATGCAGCCTATTCTTTGAAATGATAATATTCACAAGTAAATCCCAATATATTTGAGAAATTTTGTTTTAAACAAAAGAAGAATATCAAAACAAAAAAGTGCCTTTGGCTTTCTCTGAAATAACATTTTGTGAAGAGAATAAGTGAGTTTTGATTATCTAGTTTTCTTATTCTTGATTAAAAAAGCAAGAAAAAGAATTTATAATTCATAATTTCTTAGAAGCTAGGGGAAAATGTTAGCAGAGAGCAGGAAGAGAAAGGATAAGAGACTTTCCAGTGACTGCTCTAGTCATTCTGAGAAGCCAATGAGCAAGTTAAATTTCCCACCAGTGCAACGTTGCAGAGATCAAATACAGGGACAGAACAGAATGGGCTGCATTTGCTTGCTGCAAGCATTGAATATTATAGAAGAGCACATGCTGTGATCTTTGTATATGTATAAATAAATCAGCTGAAAAAAATCAATTTTGCAATCTAGGAATCTTCTTTTCAAGAAGACAGTAGATCCATATTCAAATTCAGTCAAGGTCCAAGGTCATTCAGTAATGCTTTATTCACATTTCAGAAAGAAATATTCATCCTCTGATGGAGAACACTTAACAAACACGAGCACACAAACCCAAAATGGCTCAATGTATAATTTCTATGTTATGCTTTATGGAAAAAATGCGGAGCAAAAACTTCTAATAAAGATGGAACATTCCAATAATGGTGATGTAGTTTAAGAGAAACTCTAGTATGCTTAGATTTTTATTCATTAGCCACATACATAGTTAACTTTGTCTTGTCAATCTTAATTTGAATGGCACGTCTGACAGAGATACACTGTGCTTTCAAATCCGTGTCTTCTTTAAAGTTACACTACTTTCTAGCTTTATCCCTTAAACTATTTTTTCTCATGACATTCAGTTATTTCCTTCATTCTAGTTACACTTGTTATACTTTTCTTATCTCACGTAGTTCGTAAAACATGAGGATAAAAGTTGTAGACAAATTTCATTAGCTCCAAAACAAAATAAATTCATTTGGCATAGGTAAATCTGCTCAAAGTCACAAAATATGCTTCATGATAGATTTCTGCAAAAATATAGCAAAGTACTGTGCATGAAACGAAGCAATTACTACTTATGTTACATTGTTTCTTTTTCATGTACCACTACTTTCTCATGATAAACCAATAAGGATGGCACTAGGACATGTTATGAAAACAGAAATAGGTTCAGAAAACTATTTGGAAACTGTTTTTAGGATCACATATAATTATCGAAACAAAGAAAGCCAGGATAGAAACCTAGAGTATGAATTTTATAAATAACTTCATTGCTGACTGTCAGAGAAACACCTGGGCCAATTCCCTCACTTGAGAAGGCAAAGCCGACGGGAGAAAAATGCTATCTGAAAATGCACACAGCCATATAATAGAAGCATCTTACCAGATTAACCCATATATACTCCATTCTTTTAGATGACCACGGCTTATTTTCAACCCTGGGTCATTCCTTAAGTACTAACATTTTTCTAGAGAACTAATTTCTGGCAATAGCCTATTTATATTCAGAAATATTTATTCTAATTTAAGACTTTCTGAAAGTTACAGTAAATTTTTAGTCCAGAGAAAACATCAATGACCAGATAACACTGATTCATAAATGTAGCATGATTCAGGAGTGGCTTTTGGTGTCTCTATTTGTAATGGAGGGCAGAAATGATGAAAGATTCAATTCTAGTCAATCTATTAGGTGACAACACCCCCCCCCATTTTATTGCTATGTATATATGCAACACATGATGTTTACATGAACTTAAAAACCCTTCCCCTTTTCCTTTTTCACCCTTGACAATACCTGTGTTCAATCCAGCTTTTTCAATTGTCCTGTTGAGTGTGTTAAGAGATTTATGCTCTCTGCAAGTGTATATACATAAAGACACATAAATAAAGGCATGTCAGTTTCAAAATGGAATAGCCTCTAACCACTATCACATCTAAATTCAGATGTTCCACAGATAAATCAAGTCTTTTTTTTTTCTCAAGTCTGGGAGAAGAACACATGGGACCAAGACCTCTTAGCATGTTGCTGTGGAACATTTTCCCACATGGATGTCTCCTTCCTGAACTCAAAGAAAGGTCGGTGAGCAAAACTTACACACGAACAACCGGCCGTGAAGTAGCAAATACTTGGCACTTACCCTTGAGTTAACCACTTCCAGAGAGACGTTCTGTGGTGGGGCACTTGGCACTGAAAGGATGCAAACAAGGTATCATGGTTACTGCCAACGTCTTAAAAGCAACTCTCCAACCCTCTGTTGTAAAGAGAAAGATGTGTCTTCTCATAGTTCATAATGAAAATTAGGTAGGTAAACATGCGTGCTGCTCTAAGATTTTCTTGGAGAGATGAGAAATAACCTGTATTTGTTTATTTATCCTCAGTTGGGTCAGCCAAGCTATTCATCAAGCCAGTCCCTAAAACAGTTAGGCAAAAGGGCACCTGCTGTGATACCAAACAGTGCCACTTAGTTACAGTTTGCTTGTATCAGCCTCCCAGGGGAACCAATAAAAACATACACGGGAACTCCTAAGGATTTTAATGGCTTAAGATACTCTACACTTCAGCACCTGTCGATTTTAGGGTGAAATATATCAGTCTAATGGTCACCTGGGTTTCTTAATCCTTTTAATGCAACTTTTATTACCTCTTAAAAACAAAAAAGGAGAAATGTTCCCTATGTTTAGATGTTCACAATTATATCCGTGTGTCATAGATGTAAGCAAACCACTAAACAGCAATTACCCAGGCAGTTCCATTAACAAAGGAGCACTTGGTTTTTCTCTGACAGTGTTCTAGGTATCTTATTACTCTTGCCCACAATGCAATTTTCCCAAATCTTTATGAAAGAAGAAAGAACAAATAGTTGTATTTTAATCCTTGCGATGAAAACCTACTATATTAGCAGAGAGAACATTCTACTGTGTAATTTAAATTCAAGCATTCACTGAGTGTCTATTATGTGCCAGGAACTCTTCTATTTGTCTGGGACAAATTGCAAATAAAATCATTTCCTTTTCAACAACAGGCAAAGAAACAGTATTCAGCAAGTTCTTTAACACATATTAATCTACACAATGGGTAGTCGCTATTCTGATAAATCAATGAACTTATTGCAAATGAAATGCTATTGGGCATTTTGAAGATTACTGGGGCCATTTATGTCATTTTCTCCTTTTAGTTTACCTTGTACAATACCTACATTTATTGCTAGATCACGCATATTTTACTCTGGATTCAGCTATGTCCTACTCGGGCCACCATGTTTATCTAATGTCTTTGTACTTCCTCCACAGTGACATTCAATGAATGAACGAATCAATCACTGATTGAATGAGGAAAAAAAGTAATTCCTTAACGTGGCCTCCTGGACTTTTCTGGACTAGTTGGACTTGGAATCATTTATTTGGTTTTGAACTTCTTGTCTTCTGGCTTTATAAAGATTGCAGTCAAAAGAGCTTGTGAGGAATTATTCTCCTGTAGTTCACTTTTTAAAAATCAAACCAACAGGTATTGTCTCAAATAATATTCTATCATTTAGAAATGTGTTACCACTTACTTAATTTTGGGTCATATTATGCTATAAATTGAATACAGATTGCAACTTTCATAGAGACAGGAATTTTGGTCTATTTTAATAGGACACAATCTGTATAGAGAAGACTGCTGGGCCCATGGAGCACACGTTCAGTATGTACTTGGTGAATGAGCACATTAGCTGATAGAATATCATAATAAAAGTCCTTTCAGATTCAGTATTTTACTCACAAGTTTGCAATTTACTTTTTAAATTGAGGGTGATATGACCAAAACCATATTATTAATGGATTTTAACTGATTTAATTATAAATATTATTCCTTAGGTAAAACTTGTACTTTTCTTATTTAAATTTAGATTAAATAGAGTATGGCATGCTGTATGCAGTACACACAATATGATTTTGCTAATGTCTAAAAATAATTTTAAAAGCTGAGTGATACAGGTACTAAAGGTAAATACATCGGTTCTTAAGAATGGAAAAATGTCAACTATAAATTTATTATTACATTGTAATATTTATATGTTATGTCACATGTAGTTAATCTTATTCCCAACTTTAGACCAATTCAATAATATCAAAACTTAATTTTAGTAACAGCAGCCAAGTTTATGCTATGTGATTGAATTTTGGAGAAAACGGAATGTAATTTAGGAATATTAATGGGGTTTTGGGTACTGTGCCAAATAATTGATAAGTAATCATAACATGTTTTAATTTACATTTATGAATTATTTTTAGTTCCTTATTTCCAATAAGCCAAAAATATAGTACGAGCAAAGTTAAATATTTATTCTTTTAATAACTTTGACAATTTTTGCAGCATCAGGATTATTTTCTATATTAAAAATTAAAAGTCAATATAATAAAATCCTAAAGGTCTTTGGAACAACGCTGATGATGTATGTTATTTGTCTACAGTAAAAAACTTTCTTAGTTTCCATTGGTAGCATATTAGCCATTCTTGCCATACCAGAACAAACAGAATTTTTTCCCCCCTATGGAACCAGGATGGCCTTGGACTCACAGCAATCCTACTGCCTCATCATCCCAATTTCTGGTATTACAGGCATGCACCACCATGCCTGGCTTATGTGGTGCTGGGGAATTGAATTCTGGTACTTAGAACTTAAACATAGCACTTGCTAGGCAAGCTCTTTAACCGCTGAGCCCTTCTACCAGCTCCCCAGAAATGTCTTTGTACAATACTTTTATCTAGCAATAATCACTCTCTCTTTCTCACTATCAATATCCATAGTATTTAGAGATAATAGGTACACAAAGATATGATTAGGTAAGTATGTGATGGAGGTAAAGGGACTGTCAATCCATCCCAGCTCTTATGTGGCTTTTATTGGCCTCATTGTCCCAAGATGTCTTACTGTTTGCTGAGATGGAGAGGAAGGGCACTTTTGTCTTCAGAAAGTCAAGTAATTTATCATCTATACTAAACCCGTGTAAAACAGTCAAAGTCAGATGGAGAAGCTCCTCATATAACATCGTGAAGCCTCCAGATCGATCACACAATGATGAGGCATCTCTTTGGAGGAGACCATATTTGTCAATGAATCTTTATATCATCAACACCTGTACTGCATTAATTAGCAATGTTTCTTACTACCTGCACACAACTTGTAGATCTATGTAACATATTTAACTATGCGTTCTTTTTGAAGATTCTAATATGAGACATTTATGGAAAAAAGTAGAACCTTGTTTCGGTGTTGAATCCTGCTTAGTCATCCATCAGTTTAGATGCCCAAACTCTGCTTTTTACGAGCTTTTATGGTCCCCCTGGAACTTTGTTTTGTTATCAGGAAAGCAGAAAAAATTATAGTATTGTCAGGTAAAAAGTTAATGCAAAGTGCTTAGCCAGTTGCTCTAGCAACTGCTCAGTAAATATTAATAACATTAGTAAGTATGTTCTTGGAGTTATGCTGCTTCTGATTTGAAGTTTTCTGTTTCTGGACACAGGTCAGCTGACACAGTCACTCACTTCTGTGTAAAAGCTGCTAGAGGCTATACGTGTAAACTCATTAAATATAGTTTAAAAATCTGGCAAGATTGTATACTAAATAATGTAAATAGTTTGAAGAAGGACATTGAAAACCAATGGTACAATGGGCAGAGGAATTTGTGTAAAAATTATGCTTCTATTAAGAAAATCAATTAAAGCAGAACCAAATTAAAGATGGCAGCTCACCTAGAGAAATGTTTACAAGTATCATAAAAGAACTGGGAAACCATCACCATAATTAATGCAGAAAAGAAATTACTTATATTTAATTTTGTTTTTTTAGATTTTTCTCTATTCCCAGTACAAGTTATTACAGATGGTAAAGTTTCCTCGGCCATGATATGAAATGCAGTGTTCATTATAGCAGATGTGTTTGACACAGTCATATATTAATTTAGCCCCCCGGCTGGAAAGTCCTAGAGATGAGATTTTACATGCAAACATTTGTACAATTTTTGTTGAACCTGTGTAATTAATTCAGCAAATATTTAGTGAGTCTGGAGGATTACAAATATGAATATGATACTGCCCTTCCTATTTGGAGAATTGAATGTAATAAGCAAGGTAACAATTATTAAACATTTATGTGTACATGTGAGTCATCTTAGGTGTTTGGATTAGTATGCCTCATTTTCCAAATATGTACCTGCTACTATGAGAAAGACAGTTAAAGGGGCAAAGTGGCCCAGGCCTGAAGACTCAGAAGCAGATGACTATAAAATCTAACTAAACATGTGAAAGTGTCATGTGCACTCTTGCTTGAACAATGTCAGGAGAGGAGAAGCCTCAGACCCGAGAAGATTGGGTAATGAGGAAATGGAAGCCAAGAACAGGGCTCTGTGGGAAATTGAACTGACTTGTTATAAAGAGGAACACAGACAAGGTCACAGTGTCCACTCCAAGGTGACTTGAAGTTTCTGCTTTCTCCTATCAAATGCATCTGACAGAGGGGATTTAATGTCTTTTCTATAGTGATGTTTATTGGGGTTAAGTTCACAAAATCCTTTTTTTGTTCGGTGACAGATATTTTCTAATTCCTAACCACAGTAACACTTCCAGGAGACAATTCTGGATGAATGAGTAATAACCTATCTTTCTCACTTACGACATTTAAAACCAAACTGGAGAATAAGGCCTCAATATTACAGCTCAGTGTGTGAATAAAATCTACATAAATTATGTAAAATGTTCATTTTCATTTGTTTTTCTTTTATTTTTATAATTATAAGTTGTGAAGTAATTTATTCTACCAATAAATAGTCTGTTCTAGCGTCAATAACAGAATCAGATGGATGGGCAGAAGAATTGCATTAAAAATAATACTCAAGTAGTTTTACATGTATAATACATGTTTAAAGTTGAAATGCAAATTAGCATCCCTCGTGAATTCTCTTTGCACTGTCCTTAATAACATGCACACCTTCCTCTTTCCATTGATGTTCTATGAAAGACCCACCCAGATTACTTTGCCATATTAAAGAATGACAGATCAGTCAAAAAATCACTAGCTAAAGTTATTCACTTTGTTTAAAGAATCAATTATTTATAGAATTAAAAGAGAAATTGTTGCTGAAAAGACATAGCTCCTTTCATGTGCACAGGGGTCAACTCTGCAGCTCTGAGCCTCCACAGAGCCCAGAACATTCACTATGCTGTACTTTATTTTAATTTTTTATTAAATTTCACAACTTTTTATTATGTTTAAGTGTCTAGATTCCCCAGTGCTGTATAGTTAAGTTCATTAAGTTCATTCACTTCATTAAGATCTCCAATACCATTTTATGACATTTAAAAGCTCTAATCTTTTGTTAGAAAAGGTAAATCAAAAACTATACATTTTCCTGAGTCTGTCTAATACTTGTCATGAGCACAAATGTGTTTGTATAAGATGTTTCTAGAAATAAATATATGCACACAAATCATTCGAACTTGTAGGCAACAGTTACACCTTAAAGATGACGCATCAGTGCATTCTGACTCAAAATATATATTCAGAAAGTTTACATTTGACTCTTATAGATATTGTGAATTACCCCACATAACTAATCTAAACTAGCTAATGTTCTATAAAATTTTAGGGACAAATCCTGGAAAATGGAATCTACAGAACGCATGCAAGAGTACCTCATTTTTATAGCAAACACTTGAGAGGAATTTCACATGTTTATAACTTACCATCTGAAAGTGTAACTACTGTTATATCATCAGTAGATACTCCTGGCCCATAGCGATTATAAGCTAGGAATCGAAGAGTATATTCCGTGAATTTTTTCAGGCCTTCCAGTTTATAAGACAATCCATCAACTTCTATATTCTGCAGACACAAAATGCCAAGATGTTACCAAGGAAGCACATCAAGAAGCTATTCAGTGCTCTCAGTGAGTTGGATGTTGGACTCTAACTCACAAAACTGCCCTCTAGCCTTCTAATGAGTTGTAAAATTCTACTTGTGAAACACACTCTATCACTAGAACCCAAACTGCTCTGCATGTTCTCTGTTGTAATACAAACAGGCTACTTTCATGATCATTAACACTGAACTTCCATTAACACTCAAGGGCATTGAATGATACGCATTTTCCACCCAACACAAAGCCTCAACAGGCAGAAGGCAACTTATAAGCTCACAAGGGATGGGGACTTATTCCTGGACCTCAAATTTAAATAAGTAATAGAATACTTCACCCTTGCTAGCGTTGTTAGGTAAGCCACAGGTTGTGTGTTCTCAAATCCTGAGATGCAAGGTAGCTTCATTCCACAGCTACAGGTATAGAGGTACTGGAAGTAAAGGTGACCAAGGAAACGAGAGCCAGCACCTGCTGGATGATCTGCCGCTTAGCCCTACAAGATGATGCCCAAATTCACCCCTTGCCTGGGTGACCAATATTTAATTTACTTTAAATGAATTGGTGGAATATATTATTGAAAGGATGAAAAAATACAGAAAGGGAAATAGAATAGATACTTAAAAATCAGCATGGGAACGACTGCAATAAAACAAGCATAGCTGCATGTAAACAACTTGTGTAAATGTTACCTTACAACGTGAGTTTGGACTGCTTGGGAAATATTTGTTAACAGGACTATGGCAAAATTTTTTTTTTCAGAGAAAAGCCCAAACATGCAGGATATGTGGGGCATTAAAAGTATATTATGTTTGACAGCCTTCACTAAATACAGATCTCTATGTCCTGAAGCCACTTTCCTGTAACTCTCTGTCTACATCTATTTCACACGAAAATGAGATTGTGAAAGTAAACAATTTATATTCATATATGTGTGTATACACATATGTATGTATGTATAGACATGCTCACATATGTGTCTCACAAAATAAAATCTCAAGTTCCCTCTATCTCCTCAAAGATTTACCTATTCTTGGTTTCTTAGAGAAACCATTCGATATTTCACCTTCTCCCTCTGGCCCACTTCACTAAGCATGATGGCAGCAAGCTGTATTCACCTACCTACATAAGCCTCCCACTTACCTGTCTTTATAGATGCGTAGTATTCCACTGTGTATAAGTACCTCAACTTATGTGCCCATTGGTCTGCTGAAGGGTATTTCAGTATCTTCCGCATTTTAGCTCTTTTTAGTTGTGTTGCTATGAACATGGGTATCCATGTATTTCTGTTATATGTTGTTTTTAACACTTTTGGGAAAATTCCCAGAAGAGATATCGCTGGGTCAAAGGGGATATTTATTTCCAATCTTATGAGAGACTTCAAACTGCTTTCCATAGCGAGTGTACCAATTTCCGTTCCCACCAGCAGTGCAAGAGTGTAGAAATAATAATGGGAAATATTAAGAACTGAAGGGGAGGGGCTGGGATGTTTGAAAAAGGGAGAGGGAGTACTTGAAATATTGTGATGTGTATATAAAAATACTCAAGATCACTATAAATATTATGTATTGCATCTACACATGTCATTCAAATGGGGAAAAAGATTTACCTACTGATACTTTATTACTACTTCACCTCAACAACTAATTTACCTCTTTCTAGCATTGATGCTAATTATGGATTAAAGACAAATCGAAAGGTAGGTTTCTACGGAAAGCTGTCTGAAAAATGATGAGTCACAGCCTGACAGTAAAGAGAAGAAATGAATACTTTAAAATATATGAGCACAAAAAGTAATTTGGCGAAGGCCGATGGATGTAAAGATCACCATGCCTTGGGAGAAGGGCTGAAAATCCAAATAGATCTGAGACAAAGGTGGCCACTGGCTCGGGCCCAGGGTCCTAATCATTCAAGCCAAACTTGGCAGGCTCACTACTGACCATCTCTCGGTGCCAATTTGCTTCTTTCACCCCCAGAATTCAATTAAATTGTTTAAAGTTCCCCATGAGAAGTGCTTTATATAACCAAGCAGCTACTCTGTGAATGGTCTAGACATGGGCTGTATTAGAGTTCTTCCTAATTCTCTAGTTCTGGTGCATCTGGTAGACAAAAGCTGTGTGGCCCATTCCCTTATTTACCTGCTCTTTTCCTGTGGATGCTTCAGTGCAGAACAATCTGTAACCTTGAACTGGACCATTTGCATAGGCAGGGGGCTCCCAGGTAATAAGAATTGAGGTAGGTGAGGTAGATACAGCTTGCAGGTTTTCTACTGGCCCTGGAACTTGCACTGTATTTAAAAAAATGAATGGAGTAAGAACATATGATATTTCAAAAGAAAAAAACTACATTCTTTATCTAAACAAGTAATAATGATCTATACTAATTTTGGAGACACAGAAAATCAATGTATGGAATATAAAACAGTGAAACATTGCAATCATTTTATAATTCAAGGAAAACCTTACATTAATTGAATTATTCATTTTGCTTTACAGTTAAGGAGATGGACCTAGGAGTATAAGACTAGCATTGCAGCAGAAGAGAGTAGGTTCTAAGTCTAAATTTGTCATCTGGAAGGTTTTGCACCCACCCATATGGTCCTACTGGGGTACTGCTGATAATTGCCAAGTAGGAAGAGAACATACAGTTAAAATAATTGAGCATAGTAGGCTTACTTTAACTCAAACAGGCAGCACAGCTGAAGGTATTTTATCACACTGTCTTTAGTCACCAATTAAAAATCTTGTCTGATTTTGAGGCTTTTTTAAAGTTTTGGTGTTTATTTCCAATTTCACTCTCTAGTGTTTTATTTTCTCTATGACTTAAAGACAAGTAACTTGCTTATCAATAAAATTATTGATAAATAGCCCAGGTATGCCATCACATAAGCAAAAACACTTCTCTCTAGGTGTGCTTCAATCTTTTGGAATATTCAGACTTTACTGAAAGAATATGTACTTATAGCTTTGAGTACGTCATGTCAAGGTGCACACAAAATCCTACTTTTCATGCTCTGTAATTCGTCATTGCCCTTAATTATCTTGCACGTGAGGCTGCGTGCGAAGTTGTTTCCTCCGTCTTTGTCCTCTGCCCATTCATCGGTTAGATCATATCTCTGTGGCTCACCATGATCCTGCCCTAGCTCTGGAACCAGACATTTCTCCAAGAATTCTTCATTCTTTCCTTATTAGAAAATGGTGTTAAATGTACATATCAGAAAGTTAAAGGTGTTGTAATTGGAACTTGAGTACTTCTGTTTGTAGGATAATACATACACATGGAGATACACACACACACAAACACGCACAAAATATATGTGAACATACAGCTGTGTATTCATGCACAGCTATATGCTGAGCATATTTTTTTCATATTTATCCAATACATCTCTAAGAGGTTTGTTTTTTTGGTTTTGCCTTTCTATTACTCTTTGACATTTCTTTCCTTATACAGGGAGGACCCTCATTACGAAAGATTGTGTTCATATAAATGTCATGAATGTCCTCACTCCAGTTCTCTTCTAGGAAGAAATAATTTTTCCATGAATTTAGAATACAATACTAAACAATGCTTTCATTTTTGTCACTATATTCTATGTGTGTGTGTGTGTGTGTGCAGTGACTATATATATATATATATATTTATATATGCATATATGTATGTATGTATATATATGTACTGGTAATTGGACCTAGGATCCTCTCTCAGAACTACATCCCCAGGTCTTAGTTTTTTATTTTTGCTTTGAGACAGCAGAGCCTTGCTAAATTTCACAAGCTGTGATTGAACTTGTGATCTTCCAGGTTTAACCTTCTAGAATACTGAGATTATAGATGTGAGCTACCACACCAAGATATAATGACATGATTAGATTCGTATCATAATAAGTCAGACATTTTGCTTCATAAGGAGATGAAAATAAAGCAGGAGAGAAGATTGTGCAGTGACATTGTTCAATTGGATTGTTACAGTAAAATATTTTAAAGACAGTAGCAACGATGTATATGTTCCTATAATTATTTATATCTACATGGGAACAATGCCATCATTTCAAGAGGAGAAATTTCTGCTTTGATGTCTTTTATTAAAGAAAGGAAGATGAGAAAAGAGGAAAGGCACTGAGGCCCAGTGACATGTATGCTAAAGGTGATACTCCTCTCCTGCTAAACCCAGCCACTGATCCGCAGCACTCTGGCTTTTCCAGGGCAAATACAACATTCTGTCTAAATTTCATTCAAATAACCAGAACAACTGCCTTCTCCACAGAGAAAAGTACAATGCTTAGCACGCCAAAAGTACCAAGCGAGTGTGGCAAATGAATGATCTGATATTACTGGCTCAGGGTGGTTACTCCAAGTGGCAGAAAAGTGAGTGTGACTATTAGATCTAAAAATGGTCCACGCATCTATGTGTATTATGTTAAAGTGAAACTGTGAGCTCCTTGTCTACCTTGTAATTCCTTTACATCTGTGTAGCTTAACCTGATTAGATAATATCGGGTGGTAAATACTCTAATTAGAATTCAGTTAACAAAGATAATGCCAGCCCCAATCATTCGTTCATCAAGTATACTTCTTTGTCTTCCTAAATCTCACTGGACACTGCAGGGACAAAGTATGTGCTCAGATTTCCGGAAGGGTTACAAGCAGATAACAGAAACCAGAACTAACAATTTATATCAAAGAACTCAGGTTAAGCACTCATAAATATTTTAAGTGATTTCAGTGACTGCCTGCCAGTTCCCAAACATGCTCTTTATTGGAGTAAAGTTTCAAATTGCTCTTTTTTTTCTGAAAAGGAATTTGAGCCTCAATCCTACATTGTTTTCTGTTTTGACTTTAACATCCTCAGCTTTTAAAAATATCTGATATCGCTGGAAGATTTTCTTTAATTATCTTCAAATACTAAAATATTACAATCCCATGTTGCCTTCAATACATATGAATATAAATATATAAAACGACTACCACCAAAGTATACATATTTGTTTCATTCATAACACACCAGCTGTTGTAAATCAAATGCTTCCTACACATGATATAGTCCTCAGTACTTCATTTTAAATGATAAAACCAAGACATATGTGTGAGTAACATTGCTTGATTTTGATTATACTGGTGTATGGATATACACACATAACTGTATATCCTGGTAAATCTCTTTCCATATCTATAAAATGTATTGAACATGAATTATATATTTCTATATACATGATACATTATATGTATATAAGTTGTAAGCAAAAGAAAAATAAAAGTAGGACTCAAAAATGTCCCCCCATGGGAAGTAGATGTGAAATCAGTACAGTTAGGAGCTTCAGACTCCATGACATT
Source organism: Ctenodactylus gundi (assembly GCA_004027205.1). Classification (NCBI taxonomy): domain Eukaryota; kingdom Metazoa; phylum Chordata; class Mammalia; order Rodentia; family Ctenodactylidae; genus Ctenodactylus; species Ctenodactylus gundi. The sequence continues at coordinate 124,729 of PVKB01004049.1, forward strand.
CACTTTAGTATGTCTGTCAAGAAACCTGACGGGCATAGCTGCTCATGATTGCCAGGATGCCTCTAATCGTCTCCACTGCTACTCAGTTCGGTGATGATTTTGTGTCAATGTGCCTCTAATTTCTCTTCATCAACATTCAACTTACCTATTTCTTCAAAGAATGGAAAGATTTCTGAATACATGCATAATCTGTGCAAGGAACTCATCAATCAATGTCAGCTAAAGCAACTACCTTTTTAAATGTCAACATTACATTACAGTAGAAATTCATTATAACATCTGTATCTAAGAACTAATTAAATAGTTATGTTGGAGTAAATGAGATGTATTACGTGTCCCTATTTACACTGGGAACAGTAATCTCTGTCTATATAGATAAATTACAGTGTAATGGAACACTTTACAATGAGACCTTGCTGCCCATCAACCCAAAATGGCGTGTAAAAGTCAAATATTTAATAAAACACGATTAATAAAGTATATTGGAACCATTTTGGATACAGGCGGTGTGCATGTGTGTTATGGATGTGAAATGGAGAAAGAAAGGATTCCCATGGCTCAATGAAATACGGTTAATTATAGGGAGTTATGGAATCCCAGGTAGAGGCCAGGAGATGGACCTGTTAAATTGCATGAACATTATCAAAAATGCAATTTATACAATTTTTGAGGCACATGGACTATAGCTTTCATCTTTAGGGTCTGTGAGTCCCTGGGTGATGGCATGTTACCTCTGGTTTATTTTGGGTCTACCAGTGATCTTTGTCATCAAGTCATTTGTAATTCTTTTTAGTTATGTTATGGTAGAAAATTGGCAACAATGTTACTTTAGAGAGACGTCTTTAGCTTTAAATATAACATTTGTATTTCCAAAGATAAATATATATTCAAGAGTTGAATATCCACTTCACTCTTTAAATTATGAGTATTTCAAGGGATTGGAATTCATCTCCTTTAATTCATCAAGTATTTATGTTTTACAATCTATTATGATTAAAATATCAGAGACCATAAACACATCAACCCTCTCCACCTTTTGCTTCCTTTTTTCTTACTCCTTCTACTCAAATACTCTGACACAATCACCTGCCTTCCCGACTACAAAATCCTAAAGTATGATGTATCAAATATACGTTTCTCAATAAAAACTTGGAGTTTTAAATAATCGCTAAGATTATGGGAATACATGTTTCAATGCACAAGATTTACAAAGATCAAGGTATTCCACTGTCTGAATAATACTGAAAGAAGTTGATTTTTAGATTTTAGACTGATGTTTCTCGGTTGGAAGTCTAAAATGAAGACAGATGTGTCAGAAAATATGTGGTTGAATATTTGAATAATTAAAGTTTTTGTTCAAAGTGACTCTGCAGTTATAATGTTTCTAAATCATCAATTCAATAGCTATTTTTTAGCATTAAATAAAGGTGTTTGGGAAAAAAGCTGTTACATGTATTATTATTCAAATAATGACCCACAATTAATGTACTACCAACCGAGACCAGAATTCTTAGGATGACTTGTTTTTCAGTTTACTAATTTAAAAAGTATTCTTGATCTTAAAGACAGAAAACAAAGAATCTAAGAAGCTTTCTTTACTGATTCAAATGAACTCGGACCACAAATCTTTCTTCGTTTAAATGGCAGTTTCTATTGCTGAGGATTTCTTCAATGAATGTTTCAAATGCAAGCCATTTCTGAAATTGCTTGTGTTTACTGATAATGAAGTGCATATGCTCTGATTGCTTCCTTGTTTTTTTCCCCTGTAGTTAACATCTTTAATGATATTTCTATGAAATTTGTTTCTATCATGTATAGGGAACATAACATCACAAAGCCTGCGAGCGATGTAATTATTAACATAATGAAATCCTTTCTTGACTGAACTATATGTAGTTAGGATATACGACAGTAATTTGGCAAGGAAGAGACACAAACTAAAGGATAGGCTTCAATTATGAAACCACAGGAATCTAACAAGATTGTGTTGGTGAAAGCAGTTATTACCTGTTCAATTTCCTTTTGGTTTTACAAGTGTTGATCAAAATATGAGGTACATGTTTTAATTAAAAATGACTGCAGTAAAAGGTATATTATCATTAATATCCTGCAAGATATTCCCCTCACTTCAGACATTCTTGTCCCATCATTCCTGCCACATTCTGAAGTATGAGGTACAATAAAAAATACAGTGAATGATGTTGCCAAGTGCCAGCCAATGAAAAGAGAGGCTTGTAAAAGCCTTACAGTGTGTCTTCACTCTCTTTATACAACACACCTAGCACTGTGTTACTTCTAGCTCTTTCCAGAAGTCAAAATGATTTTCAAAAGCAAATGATTTGAACAGACCATGGACATCGGGCCAGCCAGCAGGGTAGCCCAACTAAGAACACATATGAAAAGATACTTGTGCCAGGTACTGCCTGCTAACTAGATACAACCAGTGCTGTCAATGTGTACCTGTCCCTGTGCTTATAAAGACAGAAGCACACAGAGATAGGTATAGAATGTGTACAAAACACAGGAAGTGTATTTCAGGCTCACAAATATAAACTAATGTAATGAGTCATGGATGTTTTTAACAATTTAGTAGAAACATCTCATGATTTTCTCTAAAGAAAGTAGTTTGGAAATTTAAATTTGACTTAAAACTTTAGCTCGTTTGACAAATAAAGGAATGTAGAAATTAACCTCAAGATATGGTCTTTTTAGGAGGGTTGTTTTTTAACTAACACATGATGTAAGAATATATCTTTTTATCACTTTGAAAAATAAAAACGATGTCAAAAATGCAAAGTACAGTGATATCAGACTTTATGAAGATCACAAATGGTCAAAACTGATTATTTCTAAATAATGCCGGAGAAAATTGGCTTCATGACCTAGAAAACTGCCTAAAGTGCCAAACATTCAGGATAAAAACAATATTTCAATCATTGCAATTGAATTTACATATTATATCTACTACTGATGAAGCTTTGTTGTCATAAATCTAATCATACTGTCTTAAATAACATTTCTGATGTTTGCTCATTCTACACTGTAACTGAGATATTTAGATAAAAATACTAGTTGAACTCAAAATCTAATCATACTTTTATGCATTTAGCAATCCATGTTTTCTTCAAAGCTGTGAAATATTATAGGAAAATTTACAAGAAAGTTATTAGAGAAAATACACAAAAGCACCAATAGGCCCCCCAAAAGGTAGAAGACTAAGTACACATGAATTCCAGAAATAGACCTATTAATCAATGCATATGTAATTGGAATGGTGATAGGAGGCTTGTTAAGAACACTTCCTTTGGGAATATTCCCAGGAGGGGTGTCACTGGGTCAAAGGGGATATTCATGTCCATTCTTTTGAGAGCTCTCCATACTGCTTTCAGAGTGGTTGTACGAATTTACATTCCCACCAGCAGTGCAGGAGGGTTCCTTTCTCCCCACAGCCTCCTCAGCACTGATTACTATTTGACTTGTTGATGCAGGCCATTCTCTCTGGGGTGAGATGGTATCTTAGCGCTGTTTTGATTTGCAGTTCTCCTATGGTTAGGGATGTAGAACATCTTTTCAAGTATCTATTGGGCATGTGAACTTCTTCAAGAGTGAACTGCCTCTTCACTTCATTTGCCCACTTTTCAATAGGATCCTTTATTTTGGTAGGCTTACTTTTCTTCAGGTCCCTGTGTATCCTAGTTATGAGTTTCTTAACAAAGACACCTCCCCTGGGGATATTCCCAAAAGAGTTAAAAACAACACATAACAGAAATATATGTATACCCATATTCATAGCAGCACAACTAACAATAGCTAAAATATGGAAGACACCAAAATACCAATCCACAGACCAATGGATACACAAACTGTGATATTTATACACAATGGAATACTATACATCTATAAAGTCCAATAGCGTGGAGGCTTTTACAGGCAAATGGAGGAAGCTTGAGACCATCATGCTTAGTGAAGTGAGTCAGAAGCAGAAGGTGAAACATCGAATGGTCTCTCTGATATGAGAGTCCCAGATCACAACTATCTCATGGAACTTAAATTGAAAAACAAAGAGAACCATGTGGGTAGGGTTGGGAAGGAGGGAGGGGTTCATCGGGGAGGGAAGAAAGGAAAGTGAGAATGTCCTGAACAAGATACTTATGTGCACAAAACTCTCAACTTCATTGTAAACATTAAATTTTGTGCTTATATATATCAATAAAATGGGGGCGGGGGGGGGGAGAACACTTCTTGAAGAACTAGAATTTCCCTGAGGCAATAGGAACACAGTTGTTCCATAATGTAGGAGGAACCAGATGAGTCCAAAAACATTACAAATGAGTGTTATGGGCAGCCTGTTTTTCATTGGCTTTCCCAGAATAGAATTGCACATTGGGAAATACTGTGGTTCGGATCTGGAATACCCCCACCCCCAAAGTCTCATGCATTTGGATGTTATGGATTGTCAACGGAACCAGCACTACAGAGAAATCAGGGCCAGTTCTGAAGGGTGGATTGCCAGCATGTAGATTGGCTTTAAGTATGTAGATTGGATTGGTGGTGTGTGGCAGGTGCTTGTTAGACCTTCCACACCTGGATCCAGGAGGAGATGGTCACTGGGATGGGTCCTGGAAATATATATTGATGCTGCTACATTCCTCTTGAACTAGATGAGATTCAACTTGCCTTGACTTGGCTTCCTGTTTGTAACATCATGAGGCATTGCCTCCGCCTCTACCTTTTCTATGTCCTTCCACCACTGCTGGCAACACCTGAGTGGACTGTGACCTTCTGTAAACATGAGCCAAGATAAACCTTTCCTCCCCTAAATTTGTTGAGTATTGAGTCTCAGCAATGAAAAAACAATTGAGGCAGTAAGTACAGGTTAAAACTACCACATTGCTTGGAAAGGCCTTAAATGATAAAGATTTCAAATTAAAAAAAAATCATGAGAATAATTTCAAGATGGTCTAAAATAATGAGGCACAGTTCAGCTCCCAGTGTAAAAGCTCCCACCTCTCGTAAGCTGTTATTCTCTTTTGTGGATCATCAAGAAATTGAGTAACGGTCTCCCAGTCTTAGCAAAATAGTGTCATTCATGATGCATAAAGAACATAAAAATTCACACATTTTTCTCATGGTGCTTTCCTGAAAATTCGGTTTGAAAAAGATTTTTAAAAATATTTCCAAAACATTTTTCAAGAAATTGTCAGAAACTTGTGACAATTTTCAAGTAGAAATAGGAAAATGATAAAAACTATCTCTGAGATAATAGGTAGCAGGGGAAAAAACTCTAAGTGTAATGAAACATAACTTTGATGCCTGGATGTAAATTTCTTATTTAGTAATAGTATACTCTTCAAATAAATTCCACCTACAAATATTCTGAGCATGATTTTCTTAGAGGTTCCTACTTTCTAAAGTAAGGATGATAAGAAATTATATAAAAAGAAAATATTTGGAATATTATTGTAACTAATATAACTAATATAAACCAAGTTCCTTCAATTTGTCCAAGTTTTGTTTTCCTTCCCAATTAGAAAGAAAAATATCTTTTCTCCTTGATTATGTGGATAATTAGAGGAGCACAAAGGCATGAATGCCTTGAGAGATGCACACATGTATCCTGAGCATGGTTGTATCAACAAATCAAAAGCTGTCCAGCAAAGAAAGCCAGCCCCACGAAGGAGCTGAGGTTTGCCTGCCTTCACAAACACGAGTTGAGCCTTTGTATTTCCTCACAAATGATCAATATAGAGATACTTTTGTTGCTATATTTTCATAGTATGCAGATCATAAACTGATGTTTAATTCTTATGGAACAGTCACTAAAGAAACCCATTGAAAGGGCTAGTGCCGGCCTCTGGCTTTACACTGATTTGAGATGCTTCAAGATTGTATTTCACGCATACACACACACACCCACCCAGCAACCAACCAACCAACCATCCACTCTCTATAAATGGATACATATCAGAGAAGCAGGTATCTCCAGCTTCGGCACAGGCCAGTTTCCCATGGTGATAGTATAACTGAATCCCAGTACTTTCCTCAAAGTTACCTTGTTCCCTGGCTAGATGGGAAGGATCGATATCTGACTCTTGGGGTTTTAATAGAGCAGTAAATGGCATGTATAGATTGCTTTTATAAAGGAGTCCCACTGCCATTTATTAGAAGAAAAGGAAGCAACCATCTTTTTCAGACAGTCAAGTGAACGGATTTTCCTACCTAAGGACAAGAAGATCCTACCTTAAAAGATACTATCTCTTTGAGAAAGAAATTTATTGTTTATCTATTCTCAGGTTTTAAAAGATAAGAAACTGCCTTGAGTAAAGTGGCTTTTTTGGGAGGGATTATAAATTTGGGAAGAAATTTAGAACTCTCTTCTCCTAAGACCTGGGGTTTATAAGAAGTCAGATTTCTGGGACACTTTTATGCTGAAAATGCCATGAAATCCCATCAAATACAGCACTGTTTACAGAAATCGGCTGTACAGAGTGTGACCTTCAGAGTCAGAGACCCTGGAATCAAATCCAGAACCTTCACTCACCATTGTCACCAAGGTCTTGACTATGCAGTATCTTTGAGTTTAGATCTTTTAAAAAAAATTAGGCTCATATTGGAATCTAGCTTGTAAGTTTGTTGTGAAGACTAATAACAAATAGCTTAAGAATATTGTGTAGCAAAAAAGAAATACTCAATAAATATTAATTCATTTTAGTGTGGCAGAAATTGGGAAAATTAAATGGGCAAACAACGAAGACATTCATAGAACTCACAGCTGGAGAGAGAGAATCCCAAGGAGCTAGAAGGAAAGGAGTTCATATGGAGCAGGAGAGTTTGCTGGGTGCCTGACAGGCTGTGCCTCAAGTGTCTTGGAAGGCATTTGGGCTTTATGGCAACAACCAACGAGGAACTGATGAGTTCCAGTACTTTGTGTTCGCTTTCCCATATAAAGGGGCCAGTGTGCATGTTGGGAGACCAGCTGGTGGTATACGCTGCAATTCTACGGGAAGGGGTTAATGGTTTTGACTGGAATGATGGTGATGCAGCTGAAGAGCTGATGGACTTAAAAAAAACTACATGGAAGGAAAAGAAATGTGACATTGGGCGAAACAAGGGGGATCAAGATGGTGGGAGCCTGAAGAAAGACTCCTACAACACTGAGCTACAGAGCTGGGTAACTATTACTATTTTTTTTTTTTTAGGAATTATTGAAATAGAGTAAGCTGTGCAGACCGGTGGGAGTAGCAGTGGAGGTGGGTGAACATTTTGTACCAAATTGAGTTCAAGATACTTTAATGCATACGGTGCTGTCCAGCTGGTCATTTTGGGTTCCCAGTTGGTCAATTTCACACCCTACTTCTATGATTGGCTCCATCGCAGATGTTTTACCATCTTTATTTCTCCTGTCATGTTCTCCTTTCTTTTTTCCATATACAGTTAGCTGCTTTTCAGGAACATCAGCTCATCTTCAGAACTTGTGATCATGTTTGCTCCCTTTCTACCTAACTTAGATCTGCTAAGCCCACATCTTGAACTCTTTTTAAGACATTCCACATAATTACAGGTCGGACTGAGTAAGGCACTTTTTCTGAATAGTGTATACGCATATTGAAAAATTCTGGTCACTTGCTTTCTTGACACTTGGAAAAAGAGTCTAAGATTAAATACCTTTCCTACCTGTAGCTATAATAAAAATTCCCATAACAATGAACCTGGGTACACAACTGACCTTGACAATCCTGAAATTAATATTCACTTTGTGATTCCACTGACATTTATCATGGAGAAGCACCTTTAACGCCCTTACACACACATGCATGCAAAGAAAAGACTGATAATCACACAGGGCAGAAAACCTGGCTGTCCTCTATCTCTAGAAAGCATCTCAAAGGCTCCCGGTCGGCTGGCTGAACTACCCTGAGGATTAAGTTTATTTTATTTTCAGTATTCAAAAGATAAGAAGTTTATTAACCACTTGGAAGATCTGGGCTTGCTCACAGATAGCAGTGGGAAGAAAGACTTAGGCAGTGAATCATCTCACAAAAATGGGAGCGTGACATGAAGTAAAAGAGGACGCCATAACACGGTGACTGCCACGGGTCAAAACGTTCCTTTTCTTTCCCAAACCCATCTTCTCTGCTCTAATTTCTACTGATTCCCTAAAGCATCAGATCAGTTGGGAGGAAATGCCATTAACTCATATTCAAAGGCTATTAATTACAAAATTAGATAATTATAGAGTAAAACAGGAAAATAATCATTAAATATGTGATTTAAGTAACTCAGAAATGACTGTTTGAGACAAGTGACATTCAACCATTACATTTCAATCAATCTGAATAACCCTGAAAATTTTCTTGATTTCTTCTTAGCTGGCAAGAGCCACAAGGATTTAAAGATAAGCTATAATTTTTTTAATGTAATGTGAGCCAGAAATAGATGTAATTTAAGTTTACTATTTTAAAATTTAAAAACTTAAAAATAATTAAGTAAAATTAATTTTAATGATTTAACTCAATACATCGGAAACAGTATCATTTCAAAATGTTGTCAATATCAAATCTTAACACTTGGTTTCCACAAGCCACATTTCAAGTGGCTTAAGAGCCACCACTGTGGCTGGTGGCTACCATACTGAAGGAACATTGTGATAATAAACAATGCTAGTAGAGTTCAAAATTCTGAGATGAGAATGAAGATGAATTTAATATTTCTAAAGAAGTTGGTCTGAATACTTGAAGAACTTTGATAACATAAAAAGATCATATTAAAGTGATAAAATAAGCCAACCAGTGAAATGTAAACACTGTAGCATAATCTGAGGCGTCAGTGCTGAATTAAACCTATTGTATTATTCTTTTGACTCAAATTATAAAATACACCATTGAAAGTAAGATCACCTCATTCGTAAAACGAATAAGCATTTTTGTGGAGAAGCAGACATAAGCTACACATAATAACTACTGACATTTACTATTAAGAAAAGAGGCAACTGTTAGAGTATATATTTCACTCCAAGTGAGCAGGAGGGGGATTTAAATTGAGACAACTGACTGAGGGTTAAGATCAAAGAAATAATGTACCACAGGGAATAGAATTTATGTGGCTAGCTTATTTCTCAGCATGAGAATTAGTATAGTTACACAGGTTAGCTTCGTATCAACATAAGTGATAGTTTAAAATATTGTCTTTTTACTGTATTTCTGATCTAATTGCTAGCAAAGGTGAATTAATACAAATCTTAACTCATGAAAAAATTGCCAAAGCACACCTGTCTTTGAATTTTCCCAAAACTGGCATTATTAATCTTAATTTTCATACATATACTGTATTAAGTGACGCTGTCACTGCAACAACATTCCCGACACCTACAAATGGCTGAAAGAGATATATGTCTGTCTCAGGGTCTTAGAGGGCTGAACCTGTGACTGGCTAATGCAAATGTTAGGTGCTAGGCCAATATCAGAGGATGGTGAAAGGACATGGCAGAAAACAGATGTTCACTGCATGAAATCCAGGAAGCAGAGAATAGAGCTAAGATCAAGGAAATACCTTCTAGTCCATGTTCCCAGTGATTCACCCCTTTCTATCAAGCCCCAACTGATCGAAATGCAATAGGCTTTTGAGAACAGATTAGACTTTAGGATAGCATTTTAAATTTAAACCATAGCACACACACACATATACACACAGAGTTAGCAGTGTGTTAGGAATGTTATGCTAGAATCAGAATCTAGACTGACACTATTTGTTTAGATACATTTAACGTGGAAGTTGTGTTGATAAGAATTCTTGATCAAATAATATTTTCTACATACATAGATTTGTTATGGGCTGAAGTTGACAGATTTTAGGGTAATGACACATAATTCGTATTTTAGGACACAGCTATTAAAATTAGGGTCCAGATGTTGATAACAGTGTCTGAAAGAAAACAGTGCTGTAGGTTTTATCACCCGGATGTTGCAGAGTTGAAATCTGAGCACTTATTCCGTTTTCTTGGCAGACTCAGCTAACTCTGTTTAGTGGACTCTATTGGCTTGTTATTCTAGGTGACCTAAACAGTTTTCTATTCTTAATATTCAGAAAATGCTACGTCTTGTAGCTCATAAGGAGGAGTTAGAATTACGGAGAGAAAAAGAAGATGGGAGTATATAAAGTACTAAAGACACTAGAGCGGTCACTTAACGATTGCTGTTGCTTCAGGCAATGACTGCTCTGATTTAGATAGGAATTATCCCCCCAAATCCTCATGCATTTCGATGTAGTAAGATAACTGTGGAGCAGTGTTGTATTGGGAGGTAGGACCTGGCTGGAGGGGGGCGGGGGGTGTTCAGGATTAGATTTGGACAGATTGTGACAACTGGTTTTGACTGTGAGGTGCCCAGGGCAGAACTTTTAGGTGTGTGTTGTTGACTTGTGGACCAGCAAGTAAGGGAAGGGAGACCACTCTGGATGTGGAGGGCCAAACGGTAGCTTGAAGTGTTTAGGGGAAGAAAGAAGAAATATTGTGACAGCTTCTTCCTAGACAAGCTCCAGCCTTGCCTGCGTCTCAAGACACTGACTTGGTTCGTGCTTCACTCGGCTTCTGTATGCAATGCTGGGAGCCGCTCTCCAGTCTCTGCCATGTGCGTCCACCATAGCTGCTTGTTCCACAAATGGACTGTGGGAGACTTTTTAAAACCATAAACTAAATAAATCTTTTCTCCCTTAAATTGTAGATGTTGGGTATTTTGTCATAGTAATGAGTAATTAAGACAATGACTGAAATGATTTTTTTTTAAATAAGGAAACTTTATGAAATGAAAGTATATATTCTTTGTAGCAGGCTTTATTTTTGATCAGATTACATTAAATTTTCCTAATAATCTATGTGATTTGGGGGGTAATAAGCTGGGTTGGAACATCACCTTTAAAACTTATACACTCAAAACCTTAGAATGGAGCCTTAATTGGAATAGGGTATTTGTAAAAAATAGAGGTGAAGTCGTACTAGATTACAGTAAGTATTAAACACAATATGACTGGTGTCTGTAAAAGAAAGGGGACAATACAGAGAGACTCAGATACACTGGGGAGAAGCCAAGTAAAAATGGAGACAGAAATCTATTCCACGTGGTAAAACAATACATTTCCCTTGTTTTAAGCCACTTATTTGTGGTAATTTGTTTATAAAGCCTAAGATATTAATAGGGTTATATGATCCCTATTTAATAAGAACACATTGAGAATCAGAAAGAGCAGATGACTTCCTTAAATTATATTCAAATACATTTATCTCAGAATCTACGAGATTGTTTTCATTCTAGAAAAAGGAACTGCAGGTGTTTCATGGCAGCTGTTTGACACAAACGGTGAACCTGGACTCTAGACAAAATTCTGCTGATCCTGAACCAGCTAACAGATCCACCTCATAGCTAGTCTTAGTCTCTGGTCTCCAAGTGTATCATTTGTAAGGTTCAGTGATCGGAAGACACTATCTCAAAGTTCTTGGTAGATTTAACAGTACGTTTGAGATTGTTGAGATTCTTGGTGACTCTGGGTGTTTTCATTCTTTATGGAAATATAAGTCTAGCCAAAATATGAAAAGGGATGAAAGAAAGGGACGTTAGAAGTCAAAGAACAAATTTTCTCTCATTATGTGGCCTTTATTTGGCCCTATGCCGGGTTTCTGCCTGTACAATTCTGATGCACTCATCGAACAAAGAGAGTCAACTTGTTGGTCATCACTGAATTGACATTCCATCAGAAGTTAATCTCCTGTTTAATAAACATAGGCAAAGTACACATCAGGAAGCAAGCTGGCTCAGGAATAACAGTTTATTGCCACAGACTTGCCTCTTTTGGATAGATTCCTTAGAAAATCTTGGCAGCAGGAATCCTAAGCTATTGGGCTGCCTATATGAAGTTTTCTTCTAGTCATTTCTTTTTTTCTGGTACTAGCCACATCAAATTATACTTTAAGGGCCTGACAGAAGGGTTTCTACAAAAAAAAAAAAAGAACTTCTCCTCTATGACTAACAAGTATTTGACGTCTTTTGTGGGCAGCATTTTGTCTATCCCAGTAATGCACTCATTACAGAGAGTAAAATTCTTATACAGTTTTAATAGAGAAAATTTCTTCCATGATTTTCCAGCAATTGTCTACTTTTGCTATAATCAGATATTATACATTGACTTGTACTGACCACTGGCCTGGCTATTCTTGAGATTTTTATTTTTACATTCAAAGTAGTATTAGAAGTATGCTTTGACTTCACATGCAGGCTAAAAAAATGGAACCACCTGACAAATTAGCCAGCATAATAAATAAATTTAATTTTAAAATCCCAGAAGAGAGATGAAAGATACTTATGAAATAGCCTAAAGGATTCGGAGAAACATGAATCTATGAAAAAATAATTAGAAATAAATAATGAAATAATGAAAAACTATAGTATTTACTGAGAGCTGACAAAATGCCTGAAGCAGACTAAGTATCTCGGTCATGAACCACCATTTGAAGGGACCATGTTACATTCCCATTTTAAAGGTTTTAATCTCTATAAAATCCATGTAGAATAAAAATTATCCCCAATTTAAAAGTGAAGAAGTAGCTTAGAAAATTTACCAAGCTACCAAATGAAAAAGCCACAAGTCAAACCCAGGCTAATTTCTGAATCACTGTTTGTCTTAGTTACTTTTTTGTTGCTAGGACATAATACCCAACACTCAAAAGTTAAGTAAATGATCCATTTGAACTTACAGTTTCAGGTCTCAGTACATTCATGGGCAGCTGGCAGTTGTGAAAGGAATTGGCAGAGGCCTAGCCAGAGAGACACTGTTCTCAGCATAGCCGGTCAGGAGGTCTAGAACTTAAGGATAGAGCCAGCGTATTCCCTTCTGGGACATGTGCCAGGGATCTTTACCTTCCCAGTCAACCCTCACTGATCTGCCCTTCTGACCAACAAGCCCACCTTTTAACAGGACAGGAATTCAGTGGGCTTAACTCCCATGATTGGATCTTTTCAAACACAAGGTTTTTTGTTGAAAATAATTCTCAATTAAGTGTTTGATATCACTGTTAATGAAGAAACATTAACTTTGTGTAACTTCATTTACCTCAGATCTAATCCTGTAATTTAATGACATTAAATCTAAAATTATGTAATGCTAAAAAAAAGAATCAAAATCTGCCAGTTCTTTGATTTTGAACTTCTCAGCTCCCGGATCAGTAAGAAATACAGTTCTATTCTTTATGAATTATCTAACCCCAGGGGTTTTGTTGTAGCCTCACAAAAAAATAAAACTAAAGGTGGACATTATCTTCTTTCTTCATTTATTTTCAGTCCCCATAATTTACACAAGACTTGTGTCTATCAAAATTGCTGGTGAAATAATGTGTACGGACTGTGTAGATGAAAGTATTTTGGGGGGATGGGCACACAGTTCAATAGTTAAAGAGCTTGTCTACCATGCATAGTCACCACATAAAGACTAGGTGGGCATAGTGGTTTACGCCAGGACTTGGGAGGTTGAGACAGGAGGATTATCAGGAGTTCAAGGACAGTGTGGGCTAAAAAGTGACTTCAAGACTGGTCTGTACTACAGTGAAAGACTTTGTCTCAAATAAATAAATAAATAAATAATAAGTAAATATTAAAATACTCTTAAATAAGTAAATTCATAAATACAGTCATGGTGAAAGGCCACACTCTCTTTCTACACCTCCTCTTCCGTAGCCCTGTGTACCAGCTCTCCAGACCTCTAAAATAGCTCAACTACTTAACACTGTTAAGCAACCCATGTTCTTAATATACCTAATTATTTTCTTATTTTCCTGAGATGAAAATATCATTGTACAGTCAAACCTGATCATGACTTCACCATATAACCCAAGTTAACTTTCAACTCAAAGCAATCCTCTTGCCTCATCTTCCTTAAAGCTGAGATTGCAGGCATGCCTTGCCCAGATTTTTAATTTTTTTTTTTTAATGTGGTGCTGGGGAGTCAAACCTAGGCACTTGCACATGGGAGATAAATGTTAAAACCACTGAGCCACATGTCTATCCCTCATATATATCATTTATTAGAAGAAGGCATAAAATCTTGCATAATGTAAAGTTAAATTCAGATTATGTAGGCTTTTTGTTTCTAAGAATATCAATCTGTTATCCTATCATTTTATATTTGTAGTATTAGAAAAAATGCTGCGAGATATTATTTAAAATGTCAGTGTCTGCATGCCACACAAAATATGAACCCTTATGTATAATATTTAGCCAATTTTTCAGAACATAGCCCAAGTAATGTCAATTGACTAATGATCAATTTTTCCATCACGATCATCACAAATATTCACTTGAATCACCTTGAAGTATGATGAATTGTTAACCAGTTCAAGTAAAAAAAAATGAATTGAGCATAGCTGTTATTAATTTATCTTGCTGAAATCATTGAGTTATCGAAAAACAAATATAAATGATATTCATATCTTTACCACACAAATGTACAAACTCAATCTCTCAGGATTTTTTTTTTAACCAAGCAACTGTTATAAAGTAGAAAAACTATGGCACATTTGATGAGATAATGCAGTGTTTTCTGATCACAGGACTTCATAGTTAAGGACACAAAATAAGACAATCTGCACCATCTTATCAAAGTATAAGATCACTGAGGGAGGAGTAGAGATAAAGTCCAGCAAATTTTTGGTTGTATGGTGTGAGGGCCAGTTCCAAACTACAAATGAGGCATTTAATGAGCCTTATTGCCCTTGGGGACTGCCCTGCCCAGTTTCTCATTTTATGTGTGCAGTGAAGCTGGAATTATCTTTTTCTTTGATCCTGTTTGACAGGCAACTTCTCGCTATCGAGTGCCTAGTACCTGCCAGGCAACGCCCGGGCTTCCTCTGTCTTACCACATTTCACCATTAAAACCTAGGAAAAAGCCGAGCAACACCTCCAGGAAAATGAAGTCGCCATTCTTAAGGGGTCTTCTCTATGCTATAAGCAGTAATGTAAGTAGAATACAAGTAGCAATATTGAAAAACATTATGGGAACATTCCCATTCTACTCACAGCTATCGTACACAGCACGACGTGGCCATTAGATATTTTTAAAAAAATAAAATCTAGGAAAGAAGGGACAAGGCAACAACGCAGCCGTGCCTCTGCAGGCTGATGCCTAAAATCCCTCCCTCGGGGCGTTGCTTTTATGCATCTTTTTGTGTGATGAATATAACAGACTTACAAATATTACACGCAACTCTTAAGTGTAAAAAGGTTTCTGTAGATAATTGGTTTGTAGTAAAGCAAATAGGCTTTCTCATCCAACTAAAACCCACAAGCCTATACGTGGTCTATTTTAACTTCCTTTAAACTGTCTTAACAGCATCTTATAGGACCCTAAATAATAATTCAAAAACTCCCCACATGTGGTATGAAAAGATTAGACATGTTATTAAGCAGGCAAGGACTTAAATCCTGACTGATAATGCAGTAGGGGAATTGCACATCATAAAGGCAGGGGAGACCGAGCAGGGGTTAGCACAGGAAGGATGTAATCAGGGGATCCAAGTCGCCGTATAAATCAAATCTTTCTACTTCAGGTGATTATTTCGTAAACTTGATCTCGGACTGTTATCTCTTTAAATGATTACTCTAAATGGTATACATTTTTAGAAGCCATGGCTAGTTTATTTATATTTCAAGCATTTTTTCTGTCATTTTTATTCCTTGAGAACATGGTTTTCATAATAGAGTTGATGTTTCCAAATAATAAGAAAAACTTGAAATCCAATTTGTATCTCTGTAATGTTAGTGTACAATTACTACATCACATTTGGAGAAACAGTGATAAAAGGAGAAACCAAGTGCCCATCTAAATGAGACCCATTTTCAAAAGATAAGATTGTTTTATCAGAGAGACGAATATTGATGAAAATGGCTTTCTCCCCTCTCTTGCCTTCAAATTCTGACAGTCTGCAGAAGTAATAAAATCAGACTTTGTGCTTCTTGGAAAAAGAGAAAGATGAGCCTGTGTGAAGAGGAGAGAGAGGGAGAGAGGGAGAGAGGGAGAGAGAGAGAGAGAGAGAGAGAGAGAGAGAGAGAGAGAGAGAGAGAGAGAGAGAGAGAGACAGAAAGAAAAGAAAAGACAGACTTCCCGAGGTGCTGCGTTCTTTTCACCAGTTGGCAGGCGTATTAGATGGTGGCCATAGAGAAGATAAGAGCCTTTGCTAGCAAAGCGTTTAAACCACAACTGCATTCAGTGTTAACGACAGAAGATCAAATATACGTGCACTCTGGATAGTCATGATAATATGATTTATTTATCCTAATGTCTGCAATAAAGGCAGAAAGTGAGCAAAAGAGGACTCTTCAAGCAAGTGAAATGGAAGAGTTTGCCAAGTGTTTTGCACATATAAAGAAAATTCTGCTCTTCCTGTTCACATAGGCTGAGCTGTTCTTGGGCACCTCTCTACCCAGCAAGAGGTGAATAGCTGACGACAAAGATCATGAAACAATGTCTGGCCACAGAGCAAATAAGTAGCCATCTCTGAAAGAATCTTCACTCCATACAAGTTAAAAAAAGAGGCGATTCAATCAAGAGTGCTGTTTAGAAAGGCCAAAACAGGAGCGAGCAGCACTCGAAGACTGTTATTGTTCCCCTTCTTGAACCATATTCAAGGCTAACATGTTTCTAAAAAGAAAAGTTCTCCATATTTATTAAATGGAGTAAAGATCACTTGTGCATTGTATATGCTACAATATAAATATGTACAATATAAATAAATGCCAATAAAATATGTTTTATTCAACTGGGTTTTTCATGATTATTTAGTTGCTTTATTATTTTTATGGTAATTGTTAAGCAGAGTAGATACTTATAGAAGTTACTTTCCATGAAGTCTCGAATACAAATTTCCCACACTCCTGAGGCTTGAGGAAAGCATCATAGGTAACACAAGACTTGGTTGTCTTTGTAACAGAAGACTTATTTCAGGTGGTAAGTACAATATAATTTGAACACAAATGATTAACTATGAAATAGGCCATGGCAATTATAAATAATGGGCCCAGGATCAAATGTGTGACTCATATCGCTTATATTCTATTTAATATCTTCCTATAAATTCTCCTTTTGGATGTTTTTATCATTTTAATTTTTTGCTTCCTCCCAAATTATCTGAAATCTCTAAATATAACTAAGTCATTGCATATATTTTGTTTTCTACAGTGCCTTAAATAGATTGTAATAGTATTAAGAATACATAGTTATTCATAAAATATACCTATAAATTGAATCACGTCTCAAAAATTAAGGTTTCATGTATGATACAAATAATTATTTTGATTTTCAAAAATTAATTACATTAAAAATAGCAGAACATGCAGGACCGTAAATACATTTTTAATGTAATGAGGTAATGTTTGGAAATTGCCAAAATCAAAAAGGAAATTTTTTTTTATCCCTCAGTTTGAAAGTATTGCTATTTTAAAACAGTAAGAGTTGGGAAAAAGCAGATTCCTTTTCTAAGTTGGATACTTACAAGCAATGTTATTAAAAAAAATGACAGGTTATCCATTCTTAGGAAACCAGGCACACTACTCAGAATTTTATTAGAAATCCAATGCAATCACTGTCACTCAAGCCTCAAAAGTACATTAATACAATTCTAAGACAATACTAAGGTTAAAAGTGAATAGTTAAGATAACCCTTCCACACTGAATTTTAAAAAGTGCTCAATTTTAAAGTTAAATTTCAATACCACAAAACTGAGCAAGAGCTTTATAGAATTTTGAGATTTTTATATAATTTTCTTTTATTGAATATTATTGATTAAAAATATTGAATGTTCATAAAAGGAACTGGTTGTATATACACAAACAGGAAGTCAATAAAGAAATCAGTGGCTCCAAGATACAGATAACCTAAAGTAGAAATTCACATTATCAGTAATTTAAGTCTCCACAGCAACAAAATATTTCTAAGGACAGAAACTTGGTATTAGGTTAGCTTCACTAGTGCACAGTGCCTCAGGCTTAAAAGGACCCTACATGGAGAATGACTTTGTGTTCTACATCAGATATCTTACATTTTCTTAAAGTTACTGAAAAAGTTATCTGCGTCTTCATTTTTTAATTGGTCTGCAAATTATTTAGCGGGTCTTCTCTGGGATCCTGCATTTCCTAATGACTGCTTGAAAACTATACAAGTCAGTGGTTTTGGATTTATTGTCTGGGATTTCATATCTGTGAGTCAGATGTTTACAAGACTCACAGAGCTTAGTCGGTCTGATATATCAAGATGAAAACCCATTTTTGTCTTTGTTCTTTTGGCTAAGTGGAAAAAAGAATAAATGAGAATTCTACCAAGAGCAGATCATCAACCAGTACTCAGACTATTTTATCTTTGGTGTATTGATTTGAGTCACCCAAGGACTGACTTAGTACTTAGTTTCTCACATTTATCATTTCAACTATATATGATTTGAATTTCCTCAAAAATTATGTGAAGTTCTTGTCAAGTTTGGTAGAGTTTTATATAAAATAAACAAGGATGCAAATAAAGCAGGATTATCAACTGCTAAGAAGGAGATAAATTAAGTATCTAAAATATGCAGCTTCTTCCAAATAGCCATTCATTGAATTGGATTTGTAGAATTTGATTTTTGATTTAAAAATACAAGGCTGAAGAGCTGCTTATCAAAAATTGTTGTCTCAAGTCACATTGGGAATTGGTAAGAAAAATTTTATATAGGATAGAAATATTATTTCAAATGAACAATTTGGTGGCTTGTCCATAAGTAGAAGTTATTAAATTATAAATTATTTTACTCGTTTATTTTGTGATCAAGTAGGTGAATACAGTGACCTAGTTCAGAGGATAATGAGAGGGCCCCGCAGAGGTTGTCACCTTTGATTCTGGAGTCTCTGATCACCTTTGGAAGCTTCTTAAGAACATTCAGGTCCTTTTACACTTCTTTAATAAGTGCCTGCGTATACAGTTTTAGTCAGTTGTTCATTTACCTCTGATATGACATTCTTCATAGGCAAATTCAGAAAATTTGAAAAGTCAGTGGAATAGGCTGAAACTCAGTGGTTACGGTGACAGACTGCAGTGGGCACAGTAAGTCACTCTCTTAGGAAACAGAAAAGCAGGCTAGAGGGATGATAAGCAGGCTAGAGGGATAGATTAAGGCTTTGCACTTGACAATTTGCCAAGTATGTAGGTAGGGCCTGTGAGGAGGCTACTTTTCAAAACAGTTGCCTTACCTTTGAAAATCTTCCAATTAAAGATGTGGCTTCAAAGCCTTTCCTTTCATGCTGTCACCTCAAAAAAAGTTCTAAGGCAGGATTCAAAGGCTAAAAACAAACTCTCGACACGCCACCCTTCCTTTGTCATACTCACACTCAGGCTGAGTGGCCACTCTGATGGGTTGAGAACTCTCTCCCGGTCCCCACTCATTGTAGGCAACAACTCGGAAGGTGTACATGGCTTCTGGTTTCAGGTTCCCAACGGTCAGTTGAAGGGATCCAGGCTGGGTTGTGTTCAATGCTCGTTCCCTACGAACCCAAAGTTGCAGAGGGATTATTCCAAAATGAAAGCCTTTAGCTCCATACTTTCACTTGCTATACGAGAGTAATGAAAAACCAAAAGGTGATTATTTCATTTAATGAGCCTGGGACGCAATCTGAGATCTGTGCAGTTTAATATGGGAAACAAACTACCTGGAAATGCCTACAAGTCAATGGTGTAAAGGTTACGGGGGTGTTCAAGCTCATGTCCATCACTATGAAACTTGCCCACTAAAGTCTTTTCTTGCAACACTACAATTTAGAATTCAAAATTCATGACACCCAAAGAGCTACTAAAATGAGAAGAAACATCTGGAATGCAAACAGGAAGATGCATTTTATAAACATCCGGCTAATGACAGGAATCAAGGTTTCAATTATTCCACAAATTGGTCCTTTACAGTATTGCCAACAAGTGCATTTTCTTTCATTGTAGACAAGGAAAATGCAGATGCTGTTTCTATGTGTGTCTAGAGCTCAGCTCATGTGCTTACTTTGAGTGCACTTACTGAAATGAAAAAAAATTCCTTTCTTTGCGAAGAGAAGCAGTAACAAATATCTCTTCTTCTTCTTCAAGCCACTTGTAAGCTTGTTCAATATATTACCAATTAAAAACGTCCCCATGCCTCAAATAAATGAATTAATATCATTACGGTAGGATTCATAACACACATGAAGAGAACCTAAAATAGTGGTGAAGGCCTGTAACCTCACCACCCTCAGAAATTCAGGCAAGAGGATCACAAATTCAAACCCAGCCTGGGCAACTTAGCAACTCGGTAAGACTATCTCAAAATCACAAATCAAAAATGGCCTGAGGATAAATATAGCTCAGTGCAAAGGTACTAGGTTCAATCTCCAATAGTACAAGGGAGAAGAGAGAGACAAAGACAGAAACATTTATTATAGTAATGTTATAATTAAGAAAATACAGAACTAAAATTTTTTTCAAGAATGTATATGATTTTATTATAGATCTAGCTATACCTTCATTTGTCCATAACATACAATTGATTGAACTCAGTGACTGTTTCCTGGGTTTTCTATCCCTACATAATTTCTCTCACATTTCAAGTAATTAATGTACACATTAATTTTGTCATTGACTTTTGGGAGGGTTTGTTTTGTTTCATTTTTTTGTTCTTAAGGGCATGAATGGGGATATTGCACACTCTTAATGTAATGCAGCAGAGACTGTCTAGCTCAATCGTAATCCCAATAGTCCTTCTCATTGTGCTAGATTGTGTTTCCAAGCCTCCCTAGACATTACTCAGTGACATATGATTGAGTATGTGTGATATGTACTCTTCCAAAAGAGGCCTAAGACAACCTACTGCCCCCTGCTGTCTTCTTTTACCTGCGGACTGAGGTAGGCATATGTTAGAAATCACACACTGATCATGGAAGGGTCAAAATTACTCAGAATTCGGGAGAGGAGATGGGAAAAGAACTACTTGGCAATCAGTAATATCTTTTTAAAAAATATTTGTGGAGCCAACATAATTTTAAGTATCACCTATGTTAGAGATTATTTGTTATCAGAGTTAGCACAGTTTAAATTGTAAATAATATACTACACACATGTTATTACTGCAGTCAAAAAACATCTTGTATGAGCCAGATTATACAGCCGGAAATTGAATATCCTTTTAGAAGTATAGTTCTAAGAAGGTGAAGTATAATTTCTATCAGGGGAAAAATCTAGATGAGACCTCATAATAACCTTAATAATAAGTAAAGGTGAGAAGAACCAGCTAGTGCATCAATGCACCACGTATCTCACTACTACGGCCCATAAACTAATGCTTAGCTCAATAGGCTGCTTTTTAAATGAAAACCTTCTCATCCAAGGGTCAAAGACCTAGATGTAAGACCCAAGACTGTGCAAATTACTAGAAGCAAGCAAATGCAAACCAATTCAAAAAATAAGCACAGGAAATATTTTATAAGACTCCAAAAGCACAGGAAAAACAAGCAGAAACTGACAAACAGGATTACTTTGAGTCAAGAAGCTTCCGGACGGCTAGGAAATAATCAATAAAATGAAGTGACAACCAGTACAAAAGGAAAAATCGATTTGCAAACTTTTGGCAAAACATTCATATAAGGAATATATAAGAAACTCAAAAATTCAACAATAACAAATGCAAAAATCCCCACAAAACTCCAAATGGGAAAAGAATACTCAAAAGAAGAAATCTAAATGACTAACAAGTTTATGAAAGAATATTCAACTTTATTAGCCAGTGAGAAAATGCAAATTAAAACCATTGTGTGAATTCTTGGTATCCCAGTTAGAATCACAATTAACAAATGTAGAAAACAATTCTGATTAGAATGTGAGAAACAGGAAACAGATATACTGTTGATATGATGGGGAAATAGTAAAGCAATTAGGAAAAATATCATAGAGGTTTTCCAAAAAATTAACAATATATCTACCACATAACCAAGCTGTTCCACATCTGATACCCATCCATACAAAGGAAATGATACCACCATATCAAATGGATGCCTCTACTCTTATGCTGTGCTGTTCATAACAGCCAAGATATGAAACAACTTGGATGCCTATCAACAAACAAAAGGGTAAAGACAATGTATGTTGGCACCGCGGAAGAGTATTCAGCCATGAAAAAGGAATGGTTTCCTCTCATTTCCAGCAAAATGAATAGAATGCAAAGAGATTCCATTCGGTGAAATACGTGAGACCCAGAAAAACCAATACTGTATGTTTGCTTATAGGCGCCAAAAAGAAAAAAAAATCGATCTGAATGTAGAACTGTGATTACTAGAGTCTTGGAAGGATAGAGCTCAAGGGATACAAGGATAAAAGAAGGCTGAATCACAGACACCCAGACACAGTGAGATGCACGTGACAGTATTTGTATTTGATAGCACAGTGAAGTATCTACAGTTCGCAATGCACTGTTATGTTCTCTGAAAAAGTAGGAGCTGGAAGGATCCAAACGCTAATGGCAAGAGAAAGAAATGCTAATTTCCCTGATTTGATCTGTACATACTGCACACATATTGAAATACAAAATTACTCCTCATAAATATGTACTTATTATGTGTTAATAATACATCTTAAAATATTTCAGGAGATGGAATTGCTAACCCAATTTAATCATTACACATTGCATATACATATATCAATTCATCACACAATAGCCCATAAGTATATGCAACTAAAATAATACATTAAAAAAACCTTGCTAATCAGATTGCATGCCTTATGGTGTGTAGGTTATGGAAGTTAATCGCATGGATGTATTAATCACATGAACATAGGGGTTTTGTGTGCTGTCTGGTCTCATTCCTTTTGTAGTTCTGATCTGCAGTCTCTCCTGAGCACTTTGATACACCAAATGGGTTTGGCATCATTATTTTATAGAAGCAAAATTGAAGTTTAGAAACACATGACTTTTTTCCCAAAGGATCCTCAGTGTGTATCACAGTTAAAAATGAAACCTAGGAACTCATATGCTAAATTCAGTACTGGTATCATTTAATAATAATGGGCAAATAGGAGTCTATCTGGATCTTGAGTATGTGGGGAGAGGGCATGAAGTCCCTAGGACCATGAAGGGCTGGGACAACAGGCATTTGAAAAATTACTGCAAGGGTGGACTTTTCTCTCATCTGCTTTGAATCTTTCGATATTTTCTTTTTTCTTTTTTTTTTTTTTTTTAGACCTTCAACAACATAGTTGTCATCCTAGGTCAGATTTGCATATCACCCTTCTCAGGTATGTATAAGAAAAGAAAAAAAAAACTTTCATAAATGACTTTATTCTTACAACTACAAATTGGATAGATAACTATGTTATAGGTCATGTTGGTGTTAAATGTTGAATAAACACTCTTGAAAAAGGAAAGGAGGAAAATAAGGAAGTCAAAATGTTGAATATACTATAATGAAAATATCTCTTACACATTAGAAAAGATGTTAGTTTTTATGAGAGAAAAGTTTCAATTTCCATCGTGTCCATCAGTCTCTGAATAAAATCCCAAATTAACAGCAGTCTCTCTCTCTCTCTCTCTCTCTCTCTCTCTCACACACACACACACACACACACACAGTTAATTGAATACAAATACAAAAATTAGTATTTTCTGAGTTTCACACAGAGACAAAAATATCTTTGCAAATTGCTTTAGTATTAATCTATAAAAAACACTGAATGAATACAGTGTGGTTATTTTGCAGACACAACTTCAAGTAACCATTGTGATTCTACTAAAAAAAATACTGGTGCTGCTTTGATTTGATTCCTAATTTCTTTAATGCAGATACCTTTTAAACAATGATTTAGTGGAAATGTTTCAATTTTATGTGCCGCTTTCCAGAAATCTGCTTACTAAGTCAAAGTGAGGTCGTATTATAATCCAGTATAGACCAAGGTGTGTACTCATCACTGTGTAAGGGTCTGGGATGGGTATTTCCGGTTTTCTCATTAACTTATCAGAGTCCCAGTTTCATCAAAGGTAAAGTAGGTGCTATAAAATGTCTTTACAGATTGTGAAAAAAGTTCAATGAGATGCCGCCCTTAAACCATCTAAAGCATTAAAACATGGCGTCTGTCGAGCAGTATGGCAGTTCTGTAAATTCCAGTGATGGCTGTTATGTTATTATAATAACAAAATACTGCCACGGAATCACAAGAAATAAATGCTCCTGAGCCCTGGAAGTAAACTTTACCACGAAGCCTTTAGACTAATGAATCTGAGGAGAGAAATTAAATGACGCATAATCATAAAGAAAACAGATATAAAAAGTTTCCCCTGACCTTTGGCTTGCTTCCAAAACAAGGAAGTTTCATAGATATTTTCTACTAGATTAATTTTGTGTGGAGAAATAAGCAAAAGCAGAAAGTGTGACCAAAGCTAGAGTCATTGAATAGGAGTTCTACTAGTGAGAGCATTACCTTTTTAAAGGGATAGAAACTTTGTTAATAGGTATTGAGAAACTTAGTTCCAAAGTAGAGTTCAACCTCCCTGTGACCTCGGAGGCTCCAACTGGTATCTGGGTGTCTGCTGCCAAGCTCTGTGCCCCCCTCCCCCCATGGGATGACATCAAACCACTAATGTGATACAAAGACATTGTGGGAAAGCATTCTCTCCCATGTTATCCTTCACAATTTGATTTCTTACAAGAATGACAGGAATCATTTGATCATGCTTTATAGGCTACAGTAGGTGTAAAAACACATTACAAATCATTTCCTACCAAGTAAGAAAATCCTGAGTTTAGAAAGGCAGCTGATGGTGCTCGGATTCCCTGTTCGCACTACTAAGCCAATACCAACGCCAGCTGTCTCACATCGACACTCTTGCCATCGCCCCCACGTGGAGACCTTCCTTCGCTCCAGCCCATGCCTCTCTGTAATGGGCAAAACCTCACAGAGTTCTGAAGAAAAGAGAATACTAACATGAGAAGTTGCTTGTCCAATTATCACATGGGGTTGTTCTGCTTCTCAAGCAATGAAGAAACTCATACGTCCTCTTAGCAACATTCTCTTCTATGAAATAAAGGATTGGTTACACTTCATATCTGCACAGCTCTGCCATGGTCTATAACTGGAAAACGAAGCTTCCGCCTCATCACTGATCCTTTGTCGGTGAGGTGTGCAGTTGGCTGAAAGAAGTCACCTGTGCTTTATGGAATCCCTTCATTCTAAATAAATTCACCCTCTGAAAACCCCAAGTATCAGATACATTAGGTGTGACTCCTCCTGTTGAATGAAAAACAACTCCTGGTAACTTGCTTTCTTTGACCACTACAGAGGCCACAGGAAGTTGGTGATAGGAAGTATTTAATTTTTATACACTCAACTTTAGGATGGGAATGATTCTGGGCATCTTGCTTTAGCGGAAATGATCTGCTCATATTCCAGAAGCACATTACTTCAGCCCAATGTGTCTCCTTGCTAAAATTCATCAGCGTAATTCTTAAACACTGACATATTTTGCCACAAATATGCCACACTGAAATGCACCCTGCTATAAACTGTACTGAGATCCAGCTCTGCTTAGGTTACATTCTCCTGTGCCTTAAACCAGGCTCTGCTCCTGTTCATATGTACTTGTGTGTGTGTGCATGCATGCATGCATGCATGTGCATGTGCATGTGCTTGTGGAGACAGGTTCTTGCTCTGCAATCCAGGCTGGTCCGGATCTCATTCTGTAGCCCAGGCTGGCACAGCGATTCTCTTGCCTCATCCTCTACAGAGTGCCGAGATTACAGGCATTCACTACAATGTTCAGTCTATGAGGTGTTTGGGATTCAAACTCAGTGTGTGTGCTGGCTAGGCAAGCACTCTAACTGCTAAACTATTCCTCTAGCTCCTCTTTTTAAAATTACATTTAAAATATTATATTACTATAGCTTCCTATTCTTCTTTGCCATTGGTCGCCTTAGCTCTTTCCAGCTTCTATTGATAGATATTTCCTTTTAACTTAAACACGTCTGCTAGCTCCATGCTTGCAACAGTGGGCGGGCTCCTGTTGTCTAATACAGCACATTTTCTTGAGACAATCCAGATACGTCCAGTGTAACCCAAACCCGTTCCCACATCTCTGCAATGAGCCAGCTCCTCATGCCCACTCCCTTGTCTGCCCCTGCCTTTTCTCATTCTTCTTTTCCTTTGTTTTATGTCATTTCAATTGGCCTGGAGTCACCTTCTTTAGACTCATACCTCCATCTCAATTTGGTAAAAACTTGCCTCAAATGAAATCCAATTTGAATCCAATTCAAATGAAATCTACTGGCTGTTTCCTACCGTCATGTCCTCTAATTCCAGCAGCATTCACTGTTCTGTGTTTTCACTCTTCTTGGTTGTACACCTGGTGTAGCCTTGTCACATGGCATTAATGGCTCTGTGCATCTCTGCCTGGATGTGAATTATTCAGAAGAGTGGCCATTTCCATTCACATTTTTTCTGTCCCCATATATACCCACTGAGTGTGAACAACAGCTGCTGCTATTAATAATAATTCTTAAATGAATATAAAATATGTGCAAAATTAAGGATGTATAACATTTGAAATCTCTACATATTATGACTATAGATAAATACCTAGAAAATTGAGTTCGATTCCATGATTGACTCCACCTTGGTCGTGTCCTCTTTGGAGAGAACCTCACCTTCCTGCATCTTGCTTCTATTATGTGAAAACGAGATTCAAAGAAGATGGTGTCAAAGAAGCTTTTCTCTTCTAATATTCTTTATTGAATAGAAATCCATTTGTGTTTTAACTGGATTCAGAACTTATGTTTTTATATTTTAGTGGTAAATAAAAGTTAACATAATACGTATGATCCTGCTTCTTAGCAAATCACCTGTAACAAGGGTCTAGTACACATAAGAATATGCACGGCCTTGTGTACGTTCATTAGAGCACTAACAATTCATTACAACCCTAGGCTGAGACACAAATACTATCCGGAGGTGTCAAATGCCTTATGAGTTGTATATGGAAGGAAGAATTCCATTCGTGTTTCTTTGTAGGAAAAGAATCACATTACTTTTGAAGATGAAGCATTACATCTGCTTTTCATCTACTTCATTTTTTTATTTCTTAGTGAAAGAATAGTGTAACAATAAAATATTTCAAAAATGAAATAGAGTATTTAATAGGGTAGATCTTAAAGATACAGCAGCAGGAACACCCCAATGTTCTATTTCTTGCTTGATTAGACTCACACAGTTTGGAATCTGAGGTATTTTACAAGGAAAGTCATTCCTGAGAAGATCTGTTGTCAGGTAGAGTAGACTGAGAGATGAAGGCTGTCTTTCCTTCCAGGGCTATTTTTGCTAATTCCACTAAATGTTGTTTTTTTAAAAAATCTGTTTTTTCTTTTTAAATTGCTAACGGCATAGACCTAAAGTATTTTTAAAAATTTGCTTAATATAATCTCTGCTTTGTTGCACAGTACGTATCCAAGAGGCTAATCCCACGGTACATGGGTACCATATTTAATGTTTTAATGAATTAACAACTGTATTTTTGTCAAGAAAAGTGGCTCTTATTTTTAGTTTATTATTATTTTATGAGTGTTAGCCTCTGTCCCTGTGATAAACACACCTCAGATTTGAGCTCCCTTCACTTTCCAGCTGCTGGGCTGGTCCTCTCTTTCCATCTTTCCCATGAGCTGCCAGATTCTGATCCCCATCCCGGAGCCAATCTCCTCCAAGCAGCAGGTTTACATTCGAGTCTTTTGTAACATACTGTGAAGGCATGCCTAGAGCAGTAACTTTAAATTGCTGGTTTTCATTTCCACACCAGAAACTTTTCTAGCATCGTAATCTCAGAGTGTTTACCACTGTGCTCCACGGAAGTCCACCAGGCACGTGCTGCTCTCCCTGGTATCTCCCTCTTCTTTTCCAGTCATGTATGATCACCTATAATCACGTATGTCATTTTTGTCTCATAAATGCCTCTCAAATTCATCTGCACTGGACATCTCCATGTGCATACCAATCGTTGGAATGGTTAGCATCTTCTAATGGTCTTGGGCAGTACCCGGCTCACATGGCTCTGGCTCTGCCTCGCTGATTCCTGGTCTGACTTCCACTTGCCAGTCACAGTCATCCGTGGGAATACAACCCTGACCATGTACAACCCTTCTTATATTCGGTCATAGAAGCATGCACCTTTCCATAAGAGCTCTTAGCTCAATATGTACTTCTTTACTCAACCATCAGTAATCCTCTCAAGGCTATTAAGGAATTTCCAGAGAAACTTTCAGACTCTCTATTTCCAACACAGTGTATGTCATATGTTGACTGGCATTCACCATCAATTTATTAAGTGAATAATGGGTATTTATTTAAATCAGACATTTATAGATGGCGTATGTTATTTTTCAATACGTTTTAACTCAGCTGGAAGATTAAATCACTACTTTCTCTCATGTGGGGGCATTTTGAGGTAAGAGAGGAAGGTTTTCACATATGACAGAGCAACAGAGGCTGTGAAGGGAGGGCCGGCTGTCGCAAGCTTGCAGGCAAGGCCACTGTGCTCCTTTGGGTTTGGATTGGTGTCCTGTCTCCATCACAAGGCGCTTCCTCTGTGGATACAGGCTTCATCCACTGCAGAGCCCTGGACTCGGAGAGCAGGGAAGGGAACTGCAAACAGTGCCTTGCAAATGTAACACGCAGTGAATTCTAAAACGAATCCTGCATGCCAATCATGTAAAGCCAGTCTCTAATCCTGAGCAGTGAGCAGAGGCTTCTGAGGCAGCATAATGCAATAGAAATCATCTGTGCTGCCAGGTGGGAGATCTGCTACTCCCTTTGTTCTGCAGCAAAATAGTGTCTGACCTTCAACACATCAGGCGCTATCTTGGAGTCTACACTACTTGATTTGCAAAAATGAGGATACCAGCCCCTTATCTGCCTACCTCCCAGTGTTATTGTGAGGGTTGAATTGAATGATAGGGTGTTAATTCTCTCATCTAAACTCCTACTGTAGCTTACATGTAACTCTTTTAGAAAATTTCTTTTGCATGGTGTGCAAAGGGAAGAGACCAGTGGTTGAGGAAACCTGCATTGAAATCCCGGTTCTAAGATGAGCTATTGCTTTAGCTTCTTGGGCTGCTCTTTTCAATCTTGCTAGTGTGTTCCTCTATAAAATGGAGATTATAACTATATTATCTGAGGATCAAATGGGATATCACTTGTGTGAGGAATACATTTCTCTCTAAATAAACATTGAGAAACGCCCTGCCTGTACTGCATCCATTTTCCTTATAAGCCCGCACAATGATTTTCACATGGAACAAGCTGACAAGATTGAATGTTTTCGGTATAGTGGGGGAAATTTTTTCAGATAGCTCTTTAGAAGCTTCACTGAGCATATATCACTAACTTAGATGTCAGCTACTGTGATTATCACACATAAGAAAACTAATTCATTAAAATGGGTCCAATGCCAGATGGATGATAATTTTGAGAGAGAGAGAGAGAGAGAGAGAGGGGGGGGCAAGGTGGCCATGGATTCAGGACAATCTGTCTGCCTTAACCTCCCAAGTACTGGGATTACAGGCAAGTTCCATCACATTCAGGTTTAAGTGCTGGTGAGGAATCCAATTCAGGGCCTTGCGCTTATAAAGCCAGTGCTTTAATCGCTGCGCCATTGCTCCAGCTCTGTGACTAATAAAGTTTTGAATTAGGATTCAAACCTGCATGGCACAACTCCACTGCTGCACAGTCTTAATCTTTTGGCTACACACCCACAAGTAATATTTATATTAGCAAATGAGATACACAATGTTCTTTACACATATAAAAATTGTTATTTTGGAAGCAACATATATGCCCATGAACAGAGGACTGACAGATGTGTTTTATACATACACGAGAGGATGACTCCACCCTGATGAAGGATAATTTTGAGTCTTTGGTAGAAAAATGACTGCTTCTCAGGACGACAGTGCTAAGTGAAGTAGCCCATGCACAGGCTAAATGTCACCTGGTTTTATTTATACACGATATCCAAAATATCAACAATTAAAAAAAGAAAAATTAACAATGAAACAACAGAGATGATATGAAATATGGAGGTTGACTGGATGGAGATGAGGAGAAGAATATGGGAAACGAAGGGAAGGTCAGGAAGAGAAAGGGAATGATTAAGATGTGATTTATTATATACTAATTCTCCAAGATGAATATAATTACTATCTACAACAATCATATTCTCATAAGAAATAAAATTGAGAAAATGTGCTAATGTGTTTTAATAAAGGTAAATAAATTATACAGGTCAGTTATTAAGTCAGAAAAGTAGTAAAAAGAAACAGAAGAAACAATTCTCATAATTCTATATATACATATATATCCAGAAAGCTTAGTCTCTTCCATGGCAATTCACATAGAAGGAACAGATGGTCACTCAGGCTTGCATTACAACTTGGTAACAGAGGAGCGAACTTCTTTAAGCCTAATCTGGGTAATGCTTTGTTCTGAGGATGACAAAGATAGCTGACATGAGATGATTAGCCTGGTATCTAGCGCAGTAAGTGTTCAACAAATTCTTGGAATCTTGGGCTGGGGCTTACTCCTGCACCCTAACACACCTGCACCTTACTAGGCCTGCACCCTACCAGGTCTGCACCCTAAGCATCAGTGTCTGAATGCTTAAAGGGCCTAAAGCCAGATTAGGATCTCAAAGACTGATTAAAGTTTTAGTGACTTTTAGATACTAAGAGATATCTGAGTAGCAATTATTTAACTCTGGAATCTGGCTTTTGGCTCTTAAATTTATGCTGGTATATGATGTATGAAACGAAAGCACCCTGCGACTCAGGATTAAAAAAAAAAGTTAAATACGGTACTTACATTATTGACAGCATTAGCCATTCAGACAGATTAATGCTAAGATGAGCTAAAGCAATTTGTCTGACAAAGCTGTTGCTAATCTGAGGCAAATGTTAAATCTACCACATTTATTTCATAGAACTTAATGTGGGGAATGCTGGGAGTGGAGGAGAGAGGGAGCGAGTGGGAGGGCCGAAAAGAGAGAAGGAATTGTAACTTTGCCACAAAACGTATGCACACAAAACACTCGAGATCAATGTAAATTTTATGCTTTGCACTTATACATATCGATAAAATGGGGGAAAAGCTATTATGTTAAGGAGCTAAATAACCTAGCTGAACACACACCAGAGCGAACTGCTTAAAGACATGTGGTGTGTATTTGCTCTGGGTGACAGGCAGAAGACACAAAACGAATGAGGGTAAGAGAATCCAATTTAAATGCCAAACACTTTTCAGTAAATTTTTAAAAATATATTTTTTTTACTGGCTTTCAGCCACATTTTTTATCTTCTTCAGTAACAGAACTTATTTTATTGGTGGAAAAGTATCCAGTCGGAACGTCACATGTATTTTTCTTCCAAATTTATTATATTAGTTCTGACCAGAGATTCCTACGCAGGGCATGGTGTTAGACAGTAGGGCATAGAATTATAAACAAGGCCTACTCTCAACTATAATGGAAGGAAATTTGCAAGTATTCATCCAAACAAAGTATTAAATAAAGGGGCAAATATCATATTAGTCATATTAGTGATAAAATCAAAGTGAAAGAGGAAATCAAGGAGAAATAAATGAATTCTGACTTGGAGGACTGTAGAGACATTGCACAGTGAGTCATATTTGAGTTAGGCTTGAATTCAACAAAGATTTAGGGGGTGTCACTATTAAGTATTGCCTTAGGTTCAAGCAAAGCTCAATGACTAAGAGAGATTTAAAATTTTTTTCCTATATAAATCTTATATTGTGGTGGGATATAAAGGGACTGTGGAAATAAATTAAGAAAATAATAAAAACTAGACTTTAAAAACTGCATAAAAATACTTAATGGCCAAGAAAGATCTCCATGGAAAGGTGACAGGTCAGCAAAGATCTAGGGGACTTTAGGGAATTAACCACATAGACCCCTGGGGAGGGGGGTATTCTAGGCACACCAAACAGCAAAGACACATGTATTCAGGGAAGACTCTCAGTATTCAGAACTCCAAGGCAGCCATTGGGACTGAAGAGAAATGGTCAACGAAAAAATGGTAAGAATGATAGGTGATGAAAGGAGACAGAGAGAGGGAGGGAGGGAGGGAGATAGAAAGAGAGAGAGAGAGAGAGAGAGAGAGAGAGAGAGAGAGAGAGAGAGAGAGGGGAGAGAGAGAGAGAGAGAGGGGAGAGAGAGAGAGAGAGAGAGAGAGAGAGAGAGAGAGAGAGAGAGAGAGAGAACAAGAGACCAGGGCAGGAAGGGTTTCTGCAAATTCTCTGAACAAGATAGGGCATCACTGGAGGGTGTTGATGCAGAGAAATAACAGTTGAACCTATACTTTAAAAGGCTCATAAAATTGTTATGGTGACACCAGACCTGGCAGGTTATTGCAACAGTTCCAGCGAGTTGCACTTGGATTTACAGAAGAAGAGAAAACAAAGTTATAGGATCCAATACATGTTCCGCTTTCATTTATTTTTTTCTTGTGAAAATGAAGGAGTGTAAGACTAGAATCATGCAATGAACCTTTTTATTGCCATCTCTCAGTTCAAACTATGAAACCACAGGCCCAATTGATATATAATTTTATATATAATACTAGGTATTTTTTAATGAGGACATGTTTTGATGATACAGCCAAGGTCTGATGACATGTTTTAGATAAGGTGTGAAAAATAAGAGATAAATTAAGAATATTAAAAAGATTTTGTCTAGATCGATGAGAGAGATGAAACTTCGTGAAAATTCTGGTATAATAAGTAATTTGTGGGGAGAAGTGACAAAGAAAAACATACAAATTGTTTTGCTCATAACTTCTGAATGTTCAAGGACATGTAAAAATAAAATACAATATGACATATGGGTCTGAATTGCAAATAACAAAGTGGTACCAGAGATAGAAATATGGAATACATCAACATATTGATAGAAGATAAAAAATGAAGCGGTGGCAAGGAGATTTTTATGGCTTAAGTGTTGAGGTAATTCAATTCAATATTCACTGATTGTGGCTATTGAGGAGTTAAAGATATAAGAACCAAAAATGATGAACAGAGGGTTTAGAGCACTACCTGGAGAAGGTGGGTACTAGAAAACAAAGATGGTGTCGTGAAAGGAAATGTGATCCAATGTGACATGCTGGTACCAGATAGTGTGAAGGCCAAGATTTAACAGGCTTAACAACATGGAGGTAACTGTTTTTTTTTTTTTTTTTTTTTTTTTTTTTTTTTTTTTTTTTTGAGACAGGGTGTCACACTGTAGTTCTGGCTGGTTATGAGCTCACTTTGTAGCCCAGATTGGCTTTGAACTCCCAGCAATCATCCTGCATCAGCCTCCTGAAAGCTAGGATGAGAGGTGTGCACCATCATGCCCTGCTTATGTGGTTCTGGTAAATAGAACTTGGGAACTTGGTGCTTGCTAGATAAGTGCTTTCATCAATGAGCTATTCCTCCTGCCCCTTTAACTGAAAGATTTGATAAGAAAGAAATTGTAGTGATATATTGAGAAGAAGCTAAAAATCAGAAGATGAGGCATGATACTGGAAAAAGAGAATTCAAGAAACACTGAGAATTGATGCTTGGGCTTGAAAGATAAAGGTCTTGATATAAAAGGAAAAGACAAAATGGTATTGTAAGCAGGAGCAGTCATGAAAATAAATCCTGTACTTAAAAATTTCATCCTTATCAGATTCTTTTCTTTCTTCTTTCTTCTTCATTCTTTCTTCTTTTCACACTTTAGTCTTATCTTCAGCCTCATTTCCATATTATCTCCGACTTCCTCTATTCTCTGGACCTTCTACTCTCCCTGTGTACCCTGAATGCTTAGGTGAATTTCCTCATTAATTTCTTCTCAGATCAATCCAAAAGGCAGAATTTATCTTATTTTTACACATTCAGAAAGGGAAGTACTACATTTTACATAAAAATATATACTAAAGGCATACATCTGTAATGTAGAACCTTTTTTCAAATTCAGCTATTGCAAATTAAGTGACATATTTTTCATTATTGTATATGATAGGAACAACATTTCTACTTGTACATAGCTTGTGGCTAGCCCTTCATTCGAAATACCTTGAAATATTTTATGGGCATATCTTTCTATAGAAATTTCCAATCCCAACACTCAGGAGGCTGAGGCAGGAGGGTTGACATTCATTGGAGGCCAGCTTGAGCTACACAGTGTGTTTAGGACCAGCCTGGACTATTGAATGAGATCTTGTTTCAAAATTTGAAAAAAAGAAAGAAAAAGAATAAGAAAAAAAAAGAAAAGAAATTTGATGTTGGACCTGGTGGTACAGGCCTATAATCACAGCACTTCAGGAGGCTGAGGTAGAGGGACCATAAATTTGAGCCCAGCCTGGATATCACACTGATTTAGCAAGACCATGTCTCAGGTTAATAACAGAAAGGGGCTAAAGGGAAACGCCTTGTGTTAAATCCCTAGTACTGAAAAAGGGAATAAAATTTCCCTTAGATTTAACATAAGAAAATTAAAAAATTTTCAGCAGTAGTTATCCAAATTGCAATTTTGAAAGACAAGCACAGATAGTGAGGAGGAAAAATCCGAAATGAACGGCTATTCAGAGAGACCAGGTAAGTGAGGAAAGAAGAGAAACAATAAAGGACGTGTGGCTGATGCTCAGGAGGGTCCCGTAGGCTGGGCAAGACTTGATGAACAATAAAATTAAGAGCATTCTGAGTCCCAGGACGAGTGGAATTGTATTTTACCACCCAACCATCACCACTGCATTTTGACCTACTGGTCACCCTGACAACACAGCGCATGCTCTCCGCTCCGAATCCGGGTAATCTGTGGGATGCCACGGGCTAAGGGGCCACACATTTGAAAGACTAACCACCCAACTTCTGAATCACTAATTCCCACGTGGAACCTCTTCAATATTGACCAGAGACTCAGGAAAGAAAATAAAATTTTTAGCATGGTGAACTAGACCGAGAGAAAAATATTAGTTGGGGGAAACCCCCAAACAATAGATTGTAACATTGAAATAAGTCACAGAAATCTTGCTTTTGTGCAGTCAGTAACAGTATTCACAATAGGAACTTCGACCAATTATTAGACATTAAACTATGACCTTTCTATATACATACTCAGTATGATACTGACAGAAAATCATCGCAAGGCAAGTATCATGATTTTCTTATTAAATTAAAAAAATCCTTTATTTTCTTGAGACTGCATGATGACAATGACAGAATTGAAACTAGACAGACACAGTGGTGCCTATTATATATATCTTATTCAACTGACATGTGGACTAATTTCTCCTTTATCATTTTGATAATGGAAGAAATAAAAGATGGCATCCTATACTCATGTTCCTGCTTTAACAAGTATCGTATGCATTTTAATTAACTTGATTCTGTAAACCTTCTGTTTTTACAAACCACACATCTCCACTTCCTGAATGAGGAACAGGGTAGACATTCCAGTCCCCAAAGTCCCTGCTGAAGATGATCCAAAGCCTCCATCCCTCGTGTGCATCGAAAGCAATGGTGTGCATTGTGCCAAAGTGCATTGCTAGTACCTACCTGTTGTCACCCTCTCTGGAGAAAAAGACCGTGAAGGTTTGAATGTTTCCTTTTGCTTCTGCAGGTGGGCGCCAGCTGAGACGGACAAAGCGACTGGAAACCAAGACAGGGACCACGTCTCTGGGAGCGGAAGGGAGGACGCTGGAGCTGGGGGTAGCTAAGGAGGAAGGACAGGGGCGTCAGAGGTGTTGGAGCCGTGAGTGGGAATGGGGCAGAAGACAGAGGCGCCTAACAACAAGCATAGCCCCGTTGCTATCACCCCGGTTCTGAGGGAAGGCAGAGAACGAGGGAGAAAACACAGGATATGGAACTGAAGACGTTCGCTAGTTCCTTGTCTTGTTCAAGTGGAGACTAATGACATGATTGTATGACACATTTGTCTAGTTGTTATTATTTATGAAATCCGTGACAATAGGAAAGAATATTATACTTAGGCAAGAAACAAAGATTAACTGGGCAATGTGAGCTTTTAATAAGCCCATAAGATTCAGAGGGGTTCATCTTAAACTATGAATAATTTGACATTGTAAAAGTATTACACTTGTCGTGACATCAAATGATGACAAAAATACCAGGGTAAAGAGCCCATGAGTGACAGCAAACCGTAACAAAATTATTTTAGGTAACTAATAAGATATTCCTCTGAATCCTCACTGGAATGAGGCTGGGTTGAATGAATACATAACAGATTAAATAGATAAGACAAAAAATAAATGCACACATCCATACTTGAAGTGGAAAAGATGTTAGGGTGCATGATGTAACCCTAAGATATTTTAAATATAAAGTCAAATTTATATTAACTATCTTGTCAAAGTTAACTGGCATATCGGAGTTCAAAGAAGAGCAAGGGAAAGGCCAAGATCTCAGAAATGTATTAGGATTTGCATTTGTTTTTAGTTTTTATTACTTCATAAAAATATGATCGCATAGTTTTAACAAACTGAAGATATCTGATTTTTTGGCAGAGAAAACAAATGGTGTGATCTTCCTTTCCTTCTAGTTATGGTAAAACTGTAACTGAATTTTTAAAGTACCAATTTTATAATCCAAAGATGTTTGACAGTAGAAAAGACACAGATTATCTAAACAAATATATACACAACCTAACATTGACTTTAGTGATGCACTGCTTGCCATACTGACGGAGACCACTGGCATTCTATCACACGACCATGGACTTACACATGTGCAAAACTATCTCAAAGAAATCAAATTGTTGTTATAAACACTTAGCCCATTCAGTTTGCTTGCACTCTTTTTTGTTATAATATGAAGTAGCTTATTTATGCATTTCTACAACCACAGAAAGTTAAAGGTAAAATACGAAAGTCCCTAACGGCTCTCCACCTCACTCATTTTATGTTACACATCTGTGAGGTCAACTTGGTTAGATTCCACCTGGATAAGATCATACTGCATTTGTCTTTCTGTCCCCAGCTTAAGGAGAAGAGGTTTGAAATCTACTACTCAGAAGAATGACTAAATTAAAAAAAACTATTTCAAATAACAGAGAATTCAAATGTCTAACTATAAAATACGACATGTTTAATGGATGTTAATTTGCTTGATTTAATCATGTTGTATTGTATTTGTGTATTAAAACATTGCAGTGTACCCCATAAATCTATATCACTATTTTTCAATCAAAATATATATACATACATGAATATGGGTATAATATATATAAATATATATATATTATACATACATGCACTTTGTGGCACTTGAGATTATGTTT